>JALPQI010003948.1:0-73129 GCA_025490895.1 Thaumatotibia leucotreta
GGCAGCGCAGTTTAAAACGACTCAATAATTGAAAAATGCACTGGGGAAATATCTATCGGGCAATTATTTCCACAGCTTTGTTTCAGCGAGCGAAGTAGTAGGCGGTTTACAAAGGTCCGATTTGTTGTTGCTCCACTCCCACTCGCCTCGAGTCCCATAAATCTAAGGCTCACTCATTTATTCCTTCTGACCGAACTACACGCTTATCTCCTCGAGTCTCGTTACAGGGTCTTCATTCGATATATTGGTCGGATTGACATATTAAATGAAATTCCTACCACTATGTTCTTGCCTTCGACAGTTTTATTAGGCATTGCTGAGTTTGAAACGGCTAGCAATAGTTTATGGATTTGTTAAAGGGGCTAAGTATTGATTTTGATTAGCTCTTAGTCAGGTCTTACTAAACTAAATTCATAGCTCTCATAAGCTGTGCCATATTACATAGGTAGATAGTTTTAAAATAATTTGTTAAAATAAATTCTGCTTATAACTATGTATAAGTAGGTAATCAAAAATAATACGTTGAAAAGCAAAACAAGATGATCCATTTTTTGACAAATATTATAGTTACCTACTATTAAACATTAGTTACACGTAAACTCGGCGTATCTCTGCGGGATCGAATCAGAAATGAGGTTATCCGGCAGAGAACCAAAGTGATCGACATAGCCCACCGTATTAGCAAGCTGAAGTGGCAGTGGGCTGGCCATATTAGCCGTAGAACCGACAACCGTTGGGGTAGACGAGTTCTTGAGTGGAGAACGCGTCTCGGCAAGCGTAGTGTAGGACGCCCTCAGGCAAGGTGGAGCGACGATTTGCGCAGGATGGCTGGCAGGAGCTGGATGCGAGCAGCCGAAGATCGAGAACGGTGGCGTGAAATTGGGGAGGCCTATGTCCAGCAGTGGACTGCGATAGGCTGATGATGATGATGATGATGATGAAACTCTTACCCTTTTTCAAGATATAAACTATGGTGTTTTTCGATTCATGAATTTGATTGTTAGCAAGACAGTTAATTTAATTGACCATATTGAATTTATGAATTAAGGTTTCGAGTATTTTAACAGCTGTGTATATCAATTAATTACACATATATACATAATAATAATAACAAACATAACTACTAATCCTTACTTGAAAAGATTTATTGCGTTAACGAGATGACAGTTGAAAATTCTCGAAGACAGATTCCTGTCATAGGGCATTGACCCAAGTATACTATTTCAAATTAAACGTATTTGTTTTGAATGTAATTGATGTTGCGGCAAAAATAAAATTTTCATGGCGAAAATGCTCCATGTTTGTAAGTGCGGTCTTAAAATTTGTTCCATAATTGGGCATTTTCGCGAGAAGAGATCCAAAAAAATTTTTTTTAAGTTAGGTAAATTTAATGTTTTTCCTACTCAGAATAACGAGTTCTTTCAATCTAAGAGAAAAAAAGTACAAGAAAAAAATGGTCCCGCATTTTTCATACATTTTACATGCTCTCCACTTTGGGACACTTTTTTTCTTCTAGTAGGATCGAAAGAGCTCGTGATTCTGAGCAGGAAAAACATAAAATTTACCTGTTTCAGAAAAATAAGTTTTTGTATCTCTTCTCACGAAAATGCCCAATTATGTTAAATAATATTCACGTACCTACTAGGCAATTTCAACTGGTTTTGGTTAATATGTCTCCTCATCGTCTTTGTATGTATTCTTTTTTAGGGTTCCGTAGCCAAAATGGCAAAAACGGAACCCTTATAGATTCGTCATGTCCGTCTGTCCGTCTGTCCGTCTGTCCGTCTGTCACAGCCAATTTACTCGGAAACTATAAATGCTACAGTAACGAAATTTGGTAAGGATATGTGTTGTATGAACCGCTACAGGAATGTGATACTAAATTGTAAAAAAAACCATTAGGGTGGGGGCCCTCCATACATGTAACTGAGGGATAGATTTTTTTTTTTAGTTGTACATAAGCGTGTGGGGTATTAATAGAAAGGTCTTTGAAAATGATATGAAGGTTCATACATCACATTTTTATTTAGGCAAATCGTTTTCGAGATATCAGGTCTCAAAGTCTGAAAAATGTGTCCCCCCCCCTCTATTTTTTAAACTACGCGATATAAAATTCTGAAAAAAATATATGTTATGCCCATTAATAAACTCTATCAACGATTTTTGGTTTGATAAAATTATCTCCTATAGTTTTTGAGGTAGGATGATTTAACTGTATTTTTTAAATAATAAATTGATAATGGTACGGAACCCTTTGCGCGCGAGTCCGACTCGCACTTGGCCGGTTTTTTTTATTAATCTTGGAACATCTTAAACTAATCGACCTAGTCCCATGGTAAGTTCAATTAAGGCGTGTGATGTGGGTACCAAGCGACGATATAGGTATATAATGGATAGATACATATAGATACTTGAATACATAGACAGCCATGAGTGCTATGACCAAGGAACAAATTTTTGTGATAAATAAATACACAAATAATGCCCTCGCCGGGATTCTAACCCGGAACCTCCAGCTTCGCAGGTAGAGTCACTACCAACTGGGCTACGGAGGCTGACTGATTCGCGTCAGCGCTGCGCGTTGTAACCTTTTGTAAAGTGAAACTAAAGGTATTCATGAATTGATATGCTCGTATCTGGGGAGACAGACGTTTGACTGATTTTTCGAATAGCCAATGTTGAAATGTAGACGGTTACAAAAGCATCGACAAACTGAACCAAGCGGGCACTCTTTGATCGGGAAATTGGAATTGTCATTCAAAAACATGTCGAACATCTCGTAGCGGCTGGAATCAAACCTAGGCGATAGGAGACTAACTTTGTCTTTTTGTTAGGATCTCGTTTCGTATTTAAATGCTTAGAGAATAGTACATTTCCTAACTAGTGCGGGAAAACTTTTTTTTCGGCGAGGGTGAAAGTTGGAGCCCGAGTGAAACGAGGGCGACAATCACCCGAGTTAAAAAAAGTTTTTGCACGTGTAAGGGACGATTTTTTTCATAACAAGTGCGTCAAAAAGAGAAATTACCGCGCGCGAAGCGTGCGCAAAGTTCGTTTTTGCGCACTAGTTAGGAAAATTCTTTTGCAACGTAATAGTATAGTCACAGTGCAGATGCTTGTATATTTTGGATCCTCGGTGGCGTTCGGCAGATATTTATCATTGTTAAATGATCGCATTATTAAATGAATATGAACATTTAGCGGGCTGTTAGAACATAAAAGATGAAAATTAAAAATTTACTTCCAAAAATGTTCTAATTTTGATACCCAACAATTACATACGAGTAAGTAAAAGGAAATTCTATACAAACATATGGCATTTTAGTACTTATAAACATATATACGTAGTTACGAGCTTACATCACTCTACGTGTCTTTGATCAGTCTGTGCTCGACCCGGTACAAGATATAATAATCAGATTTGTCAGGTCTTTGTCTCCGCGTCGTTGGCTCGTCGGACGCGGATCGTCTGTGTCGATTGTTTACTTCGTTAGTCGATCCACCTCTACTCGTAACACGTTGCTGTGAACTTTGATCCCGTTATGCTGGTACGAAACGTGTTATAAAGATAAATTAAGTTATAGGGCTTTATTTGATTTTCTGACGGTCTATTTTTGATTGAACTTCCGACGGGTTGCACTAGAAAAGCGAAATAGTTTTTGTTTGTCATCAATAAACTGACTTTGACCATAAAACAATCCATATTGCGTTGCTTGAAAACGCGTAAGTATTCATTATAGAACGTTTCAGATAAAATATTTTTTAACAGGGGTTTTTCAATCATAAATAGTTATTTGCGTGGTCTTTGTGTTTTTTTTCTTATAAGTAGGTATTATTGTTTAATTACATAATGAAGCTTCTTTGCAAGTCAGAGTAATGACGATAGACCAAACTTCTAATCTGAAAAGATGAAACTCCATAAACTCCATTATTTCCATAACTGAATACAAAAAAATATTTGATCTAAAATTCTGACTGTGAATAATCGCAAAGCTTACTGATTACAACGTTCCCGGGAGTGTCAGATAAAGCGTATAGGCAAAAAACACAGCGAGTAAATCGTTATTAGCGTTATGGTATGTAATAATGAGGGTAGGTATAACGTTTCTTAGGCTTATAGTCGTATTGGTAGGTAGCTGCAGTCTGCGCCACCTGCGTCCGGTAAACCCTCGCACCGTGCAAATTTATGAACGCTTTCAATGCTTTCAACGTGTGCCACCTGACCCGCCAAGCGACATTTTGCCGGACAAATGCCTCCCTGTCCCTGTTTAGATTGGATACTTATTCTAACTCCTTTTGCCGGCTTTTGTAAACTGCGAGGATGGATAATAAAGATCAACGTTGCTCTTTGTGCAAAGCGGCTGTCTTTATTGTTGGGGATTTCGTGCTTTAGGCTATTTAATTACCAAGATAGTTTAGTTTAAGAACAAAATAGCGTCTCAGTTTTGTAATGAATACAAACAAGTTACAAATGTATCGTCTTTTATCTACGGTTACGGTTATAGATTTAAATATGTATAAAATATAGCTGTGTATTTACATAAAGCCGTTTTCAGTTTTGTAGCTTCCACTAGACGACAGACATTCAAATATTCGCTCAAATCCGTGCACGTAAGTATTGAATGTGTAGTATTTCGCTGGCATCGATCCGCAAGGACCTGCAAGAAATTGCTTTCGGCTGTCGTATAAAGAAAATCTTTTAAGATTGCAAAGTACAGAAGTAAAAAAGAATACGTTTAATTGCAATGGAATCCTTGCCTGCTCCGTGGACGCTGTAGTCCTTATAGAAAAACTTTTTTAATATCAAGCGTTACGGAGCAGCATGTCCCTTCGATTGGAAATACCTAAGACAGTGAAAACAAAGAACTTTTTATATGAAAGATTTACCCGAAGAAGCGAGTTCAGGGGCGGCTGTGGATGAAATTTATAGCAAAATGTAATGTCGATGTCGTCCTGGGTAGGGCTGCCAACCGTCCCGCTATATGCGGGACGTCCCGTTTCTGGGACCTTAAAGTATGGGTCCCGCAAAGAGTTCGCGCGGGACGCCGATTGTCCCGCTTTTCAGGGAATACTACCTGTATACCGACGCTTACGAACGCTGGAAGTGGGAAAAATAGGCGAAAATGACCACCCCCATTTTCCGATACTACAGAGCTTACTATTTGGCAAAAATTACAGAAAATAGTTCCTTTTGTAAAGTAATTTACAGGAAATCCCGTAAGAAGTCTGTAATTTTTTATATATTTGCTGGGTACTGAACCATTTGTGACCGAGTCGGACTCGCACTTGGCCGATTTTTATCATTTAATACAGTTTTTCATGCGTCCCGCATTTTAAAGTCAAGTCCCGCAATTTATTCACGAATGTACCGCATATCTGTGATCTTTGGTTGGCAGCCCTAGTCCTGGGGGACGTGTCTCGTGAGGCTAGGCCGACCCCCTCCCCCGCTTGGTGTTGCTGTGCTCATAGCTTGTTCTTATTTCAATTAAATAAATTAACTTTACGTGTTGATGTGTTGTTTTAAAAATATGAAACGTGAAAAATACAAGGCATTTTACAACGTCTAGTCCTACTTCAGCTCCGGCGTTACAACATAAATATGTAGGTCGTACGTAAGAAAAATCTTGCAAAATCCCGAATACAATACCTGTTTCATCATAACTTTCAGCCGATCAGATCTGTATATATTATTTAGTATGAGACAACTGTTGCAACTAATTTTGGCAATGTTGGGGTGTGTGGGTTTGTTTCATTGTGAATATGGCGGGACGTGGAAAATATCACAAAAGCTTGATTTTTAATCTAAATAACGATGATGAATGTTACAGCAACAAACTAGCAATACCAGTTTCGAGATAAAACTAGAAAGGTAAACGAGACAGGTCTCACAAAATGTGCCAAGAACAGCGTATTGTTCCAGCGCTACAGTCGCAGCCGGTGCGTGTAACAAGAGCTAGCTAGCGGTTGCGGGGCTATCGTGCCCGGCAGATTCAGTCTAGAGATACCAAACTAATCCCCAATGCTTACTGTGAACAGGCGAGTCCAACAATTAGCGAGACCAGGACAATTGTGACCCCAAGACCGTTAGAACAATGCGTTATCTCAATGCCTTATACTGGATTCTGAGGCTTCCACCTCACGACTGAAATAACACCGATGCAATTCTTGCAGCGTACCTACCGCACCTAGTACTCGTTAGACCATTAGAACTGATCTAAATAATTGGGTCTCCGTTTATGTATACTTGTTAGCGGCCGTAAGGTGAAGTTATAGCGGTGCTCGGCGTGCATTGGGATAGCAAGAACACCACTAGAATACAACATCTCGCATTCCATGCTGGGTTAAATTATAATTCAGATCTGAAACTAAATAACACCTTTCAACCTAGCTAGGAATTTATTAATTTTAGAAACATTATCCTTGACGTAATCTATTTTCAAAACTATCATAGCGATACGAGTATGTAGTTACGTAAGGGGTTCACGGTCTGTGGACTTTAAGCTACGTAGGAAGATTCGCCCGGTGTTGGTGTGCTACATGCTACGGCGTAGCGTCGAACCTATTGTGTTTCTGTTTGATCCGATCGGCATGGGTTGCTGAATGCCGATACCAATGATATTATAGTTCTACAGTGACGTTTCAAGTTACAATACTAACATTAGCTTTCTTAAAGTGCTGTAGCTTATCGTTATGGTTTATAATAAGTACCCTTTTATTATACTATTTTTTTGTTAATAACGGTGGAATCCACATAAATAATAATCAAACTGTTAAATGGGTGCTTTCAAATGGTAACTATTCTATTTAAGATTTTTTCTACTTTTATTTTCTATTAACGTGAACACGGGGATACCTTCATGCGTAACAGCTTTTAAAACTTTCCCTTAATAATATTATATTATGCTTTTAAATTCACCGATTGTCTCGTTCACTTGAAAACTCCGCATCCAAGCACCGCTACAACAAACAAACTACTAAATTATTGACTGCTTGTTCAGTTTTTATAGGTAAATAGTTAGTTAGTTGGCCGTGTCGGTATTGATTGTTTTTTTTTTAATGAGAAATAAGTACTTTTGAACATGTTTATTTGTTAAGTAGAAATTGTGAAAAAGTAATCGTATGATCTGTATGATGTTTGTATGTTGTGGTGTTGTGTGTCAACTCAAATAGTTATTCTCGCCATTTATTACGTTATGTTGCGCCCCTCTTATACAACTGAGGAGTGTCTTTTCAAAAGGGCTTATTTCCAGTTGTAACTTTTTTTGGGAAATTGAGAAAAACATAAATCCACGGTTTTCATTTCGATATTCTTTCTGTGTTTTTGATATAGTACTTAAGTAAGTTGATATAAATGTTATGGCACTAAATATATTGCTTTATCAACTTAATTATTAAGTTAATATAACATAAACTTTCAGAATTAAGCCCTTTTGATGCGGAACTTTTGGAATTAAGCCGTTTTGTTGCGGCCTTGTGAGTTTATCCAATAATACACAAGCTGTTTTTCAAGTACAAACCCTTCATTTATACAAAAAGTACTTAATAATAAGTTATTATAATAAAATATACACTTCTAAAAGCTCATATCATTATCTTAGTGTAAGGGAGAAATAGGCCCTTTTGACACGGACTTTGATATTTTAAGATTTTGGAGGACAAGAAGAGGCTTATTAGAACTTCAAATTCAAAACAGATATGTATTTCTCTACTTTTAGCAAAACTACATTCATAGTTTAAAAAAAGTTGAAAGTGAAAATAAGCCCTTTTGAAAAGACACTCCTCAACTGATGCCTAAGATAGACGTACTATGAAATGGCTATGTTTTATGCCGTATAATACGATGCATAATTAATAAAATAAAAATAACTTGGCTGATCATACGATACCCTAATTAACTTTATAGAAACAACCTACCCTATTAAGCTTGCATATTCAGCAAGCCTATGAAACAAGCAAATAATGGTAATCTGCTCGAATATAATTGCAACGTAGCTACATATGGGATAATCACGGCCACGCAAGCTATTGAAGCGCAATATGCAATTAATTATTTTACAACTGTAGCATTGCGACGCTAAACGACTGAAGCAGATCCGAAACAAGCATTTGAAAACACTCAAGCGTTTTAACATTCGGGCCTGCTGCCAAAAGGCATAATATTTAGAGTTTCAGCACGCATAACTTTATAAGTAAAGTGAGAGGCGTTGTTTTAAGTATTCCCTATCGAGTTGTTGTCGGCGGGATCGGGAGAGGCGAGGCGGGGCTCGGGCCTCAGACTCCGACATCGGCTCGCAGACGTCGCCCGAGAGGCCACAAAAACTTCGCCCCCGCTTTGTTATTACTGCAATGCTAATTAAAATAGCTCCGAATAGATAATGGACAGCTTCTGGCAGCGGCCGCCTAATGCGCTGCCTTTACGGCGTCACGCTTTATGCCTTCTCATATTGCCTTCTCCCAACACACTTTATTTTTATGAACTCCGTAATTTATTCTGTTCTCTTATTTCTCTTCAATTAACGTTAAAGCATACTCTTTGAATGCTTATTCAGAGTTTATAATTAAATTCAGATGTAAAGCATTAACCGTGTCACGTTGGACAAATACACGGGGTCAATTCGTAATGGCCTTAATTAAATTTGTCATAAACATTGTTTGTCAGGCAATTGATTACTCACAGACGCATGTAATGTGATAAAACTCGGCTATGACTCGCCTAAACAAACGCAATTACTTTTCCGATAATTGTGTATGTGGTCAAAACGATCATAATAATATAATAATCCAGTTTCATAGGCGGGCGATAATGGCGCGAGCCGCTCGTTAGCTTCAGGGAATTACCTATTGTTAATGTTTTAATTTGTATCCGCCCTCGCATCGAAATTGTAGCTTGGCGTATTTACTCATCTAAAATATTCGTAACCAGCTCTCTTGGTAATTACCCGTCCTTGTACTCTTATTCTGTAATATGACATAACAGTTTAAATGTTACTGTTGAGATATTTGGAGTAAAACTTCTTTTATTTTAATTATCATGTCAGATTTAACTAGAACTTATAATAAATAAATATCTTGGGACATCTTACACAAATCGACCTAGTCCCACGGTAAGCTCAATTAAGGCTCGTGATGTGGGTACCCGGCGACGATATATATAGTAGATAGATACATATAGATACTTAAAGACATAGACCGCCATGACCAAGGAACAAACATTTGTGATAAGTAAATACACAAAGAATGCCCTCGCCGGGATTCGAACCTGAAACCTCCAGCTTCGTAGGCAGGGTCACTACCAACTAGGCTACGGAGGCTGACAGTTATGACTATGTTAGACTTATCCGTTTAGCCTACCGTTCAATAAAAAATACCATTGTTTTGGTGCACGGATGCTAGTTATCAAACGACTATCTACAAGTTGATGCACATTTTTTTTTTCAAATTACTTGATTCGTGTAGTTTATAATAGTTAGACCTCTACTCTATTTGGTAGAAGTTAGTGGTTTGAGGTATCAGCCACGAAAACTGGGGCCGCGAGTTCAAAATCCACCTCGGAAGTTGGTGACTTACCTACTACTTTTCATTGGTATCTTATCTTAATTTAGAATCATAATTCATAAGAACAATCTTTTCAAATGTATTTTTGTGGTACCTACATAATATGGTATAATATTTTTTGTATAATTTGTACAATACGTACACGTGCGATAAGTAATTCGCAACTCCTACCGATTAGCGCCGCTCATCGTAAATCTCCTCCTTTTCACACTTGTAATGTGTCGTAATTCTAATATTCCTAATATGCTATTGTTTTGATTGTATCTTTACTCGTTGTGCCGGCTCATGATTAATTAAAATACTTATGGAAACTAGGTAGATGCTTATTTAAGGAACACCTATCCCGTGTTTTGTACGGTTCCGTACCTCAAAAAGGAAAAAAATGGAATCCTTATAGAATCACTCGCGTCTCTGTCTGTGTATCTGTCCCTCAGTTACAGCCGATTTGGTCTGAAACCACTGGATTGAGTTGGAATTTGGCACACATTGTGAGTTGGTACTTAAATAAAAAAATAATAATTGAGGGCTACTTTTGTGGGGTAAATTAGAACATTTCAATAAAAGTTTTGCAAACTATACAGTCAAAGTCAAGTCAAAGTCAAACTATTCTTTATTCAAGTAAGCTTATTAATAAGCACTTTCGAATCGTCTGACATGAGAGAAAAAAATCTACTACTGGTTCAAACCCTACGCCGTTCCTGAGAAGAACCAGCAAGAAACTCAGGTGGACTTATTTTTTCAAAACAGTATAATAATACATCTTATTAAAATAACATGCATTAAAGAATGTATTACATAAAAAAATAGTACATTATTGCAGAGGCCGGGAAAGCGAATTTCGTGGATGAGTATTTTTTGTCGGACGAAGCGAAGCTGAGGCCGACAATTACATACGAATCCACGAAATTCTATTTCCGTCCGAGGCACATATAGGACTTTTCTCCAAACATGCAAGGAAATAAAACAAAATATTTTTCTTGCAAATTGAATAACAATTGAAAAGAAAAAATCTCTTATGATTCCCGCCTAAACTTTTTTTTAATGCATGGTCGTTCATAAAAAATAGTAACGATATCTATGGTTTCATTAAACCGTACCTACACGACCTGACACACCGAGGCGTTTGTAACTCATGATAGAACGAGACGGCCATAGATTTGATCGCCGTCTCTCGCTCTATCCAGACCAGGCGTTTGGTCGTGGCTTTAGAATTTGGCTGTATGCATTTTTTTCAAAGTCCAAAAGTAGTTTTTAAGAAGTAAAAAACAATACATTAATGGATTTTAGTACAATTTCGCGGCCGCAAAAACTGTACAATAATGAAAATCTTTTTTTTTAATTTGAGCTGGTACATAAGAAGGTACTTCGCGTTTCGTTTTTGCTACATTAATGCGAACATTTCCGAGCATATTGGAGAAAAAGATTATTATAGACATTTTTATAAAGACAGAAATAAATAAAGGATCATAATATTAAACAAAAATAATTATTATTGTACAAGTTCGCAACATTATTAAGTATCTATATCTATACTACTAGAGATGTAAAGGTCCTCTAGTTGTCAGAATAAAGAGATATTAAGATTTAGAGATGTAAAAGGTCTCTAATCGTCATGATTTTAACAATAATAATAAAATAGAAAATTAACAATTTAGTGACAATCACAAAGCAACTATTCTTATTATTTAAAAGACAACAGCCAATACCTATTTAAATATGACATCACAGTAAAATAAACTCTAATATTAAATTAAACTAGAGATGTATATTCTCTAATGTCAATAATACATAATTTTGGAGATGTAAAGTGTCCCCAATGTCAGTTAATAAATAATAATAATAATGATTTGGAGGTGTAAAGAATCTCCAAATGTCAATAAAAAGTAAATAAAAAGGTATATGAAACAAATGTTTCATGTCAGAAGACAGTTTATTTGACAAATCATTTAAATATAAGTAATATATGTTTTTAATATTGTAAGATGAATTATATTCGTATTGACATTATAAAAAAAATAGACGAGAAATGATTACATGATCTCACTGCTGTTCTTAATATTTTGCAAAAATTACACAAAATAGTTCCCTATGTATTGTTTACAGGAGAACCTTATAAGAAGTCTATCGTATTTTAAAATATATATCATAGAAATACTCAATATTCGTGATCGTACCGAACCTTATCTACGCCAGTCGAACTCGCACTTGGCCGGTGTTTTTAATATGGTTTGGTTGCATTTTGGCGCGTTTTTATTATTAGTTAAGTAGCGTGTAGTGTACACGTGTTGGCGAGGGTATCTGGCGCACGTAACTTTACCTTTTCGCAGGAGTTCTCACTGAAAGCCACGGCCGGTCGCTGCCCCCCTCCAGCCGCAAACTCACACCCGCCACACCCTCCCGCGTTCATTGCAACCCTTTACTGCTAGTTTTTGCACAGGTGTTGAGCTTTATTTCATTCAAATATATTTACTTTGTAACCGGAAGAAGGTGGTTTCGACAGCTGAAGAGAAGCGAGCTAGGGTAGAATTATCATATGTCTTGATGAACAACTTGAAGATACAGGATTTTGCAAACTCCCAATATCCTAGTGTGTTAGATGGATGCTAGCCATTTTAGGGTGTCACAAAACTAATCGATCGATTTAAGTTTCAGTTGTTGATTGGAATCTGGATTAGACTGGACTACGTACGTACTAAATTGATCGAACGGTAACCAATTAACGTCGATTGGTGTAACTGTGGCAGAAATTGTACTTTGGCTATATAGTTGATCTCGTTTTACTGTAAACTACTTTATTTACAATAATTATATTGCTGTGAACTTTACAGCATGATGTTCAGTGTGTGCGAAGTCTGTAGGAGGATGCTAAGCGTAAAGATGCTCGGTATCTCGACGATAAACAGTGGTCGGATATCCCGGTGCAACACCAGGGGATGCCAAGTAGAAAAGTTAATATGGATATGAACTAAATTCCCGGGTTTAGTTTGAAAAAATATATATAGATCTGATAGGTATACTTAAAAAGGCAGCTCAAATTGCGGACATAAACGAAATCTTTGGGCGTTTTCACAAACCGTTGTTCAAAACACTTTTTTTTTAATTCGGACAAGTTTGGGCTTGTTCGACTCAGGATCACGAGCTCTTTTAATTCTGATAGGTGAAAAATAATACCGCACCTGATGAAGTGTCTCTTTACAAATTTGCTCCACTGACATCCGTAGAAGTATAAAGGACTTTTTCGGCGTACAAATGGATTTTAGATGTGAAAAGGAATCGATTGAAAATAGAGAATCTAGAGAAAATAATTATATGATATTTTAACTTTATAGAACCTACGTAGTAAGCCATAATTCTTTCATAAAATACATATATTTACTCTAATGTGTCTGCATAGGTGTGTCAAGTCTTCATGCTTAAAAATGTTTGATTTTATGTTACATACACGAGGATGTTTAATCCGTAACCAGGTATATTTTTTCTAACTTAGTAATTGATGACCTCAGGAAGACCATGTACCATTCAGTGGTTATTGGATACAATTTTTCTTTAACTTTAAATTAATAAAATTTTGAGGTATCTGCGGGAGACCTCACCTAAAATGTTTAATTTAGGCTGTGTATGGATATTGTTTTAATCCTGATCACGGATTAAAATAATCGTGTATTATATGATATTTCTGTTTTTTGTACGTTCGCAATTTCTAGAAGTGGAACCTATTGTGCCTTAGTAAAAAGCTTATATTTTTAAAGCTAAACTCTTTTCATTATCATCATCATCATCATGATGATTTTTAAAGCTAAACTCTTTTATTTAAGAATATTCATACCAAAAGGCTATTTGGTACTAAGGTCAATATTAAACAAAATTTATAACCAATATTTTAAAATAATTGTCGAAATCGCTTAATAATAAACGCTTGTATGTACATGCACTTATTTTGCGTTACAAAATATTACTAAACTTTACTGGATGTAATTTTGTGGAATCCCGTGGTATATCCATATTAGCATAATGTTTGAGGTCATTCACCCCTTGTTGCACCGGGATATCCGACCACTGACGATAAAGCTATTAATATGCAACATGCTTCCCACATGGTGCATAGTGCGGAACGTACTCCAAACTCCAATATCATTGGCTGACATACCCATAAAGCCTCATCTGCTTCCCTCTGTGACGAAATAGAGAATGAGCACCCATTTCCCAAAACTCTGGCCTTTGTGTTTTACTGTTGGTTTGTTTATTTCAGGCGCCTGTCTCGTAAACTCTCGCACTGAATTTTAGTTTGCCTTTTGTATTTTCCTTGTGAAATATTCTTTCATAGTTTTATGTAATGCTTATACTAAAATCCCTTGACAGTATTATGATTTGCGTAGTACGAGTACATAGTTATATTTTAGAAGGCGGAGCTTTCTGTACACATTAAATATTACGTACAAGAGCATAATATGCAACAACAAACATGTATAAGCTACTTATAGAGTTACTCAGTATTCAATACTGTATCTTTAGTTATAAATAGGTACAAATTCAATCTGGTCTAACTATTAACATTTTGTATAATTTTGCGTTTCTATGTTCTGAGACTATGACCTGTGGACTTGCGAGTGCTATGTGGTATATGGCTAATTTCAAAATTATTTATTTTAAGGTCTTTATAATGATTTCAATATTGTCAATCAAAAGTATTTTGGACAAGCCTATACAGCTGAACTTAAGATCATTGCAGTGACTCCTTGGTTTTATTGTAACAAACAATAGGTCAAGATGCTGCCCGAGTATAATCTACGAGTAAACGGTCTCTTCATGATTGCCCAATCCAGCATACGCAGAATAAACGTGGAGGATTTCATTTTTTTCATAAAATCGGATTTTTACATAACGTTTTATAGCCTTCAATTTCTAATCCATGCAAGAAGAGTGAGAGAGCTATAACAAATCAGCCATACATAAAAGCACTATTTGCCCCAAATATTTTTTATTGCCTATTCCGGAGGGTTAGTTGTAGGTACCTAAGCCAAATGTTTTACGTTGAGCTTCCACGATTAAATTGGTACACGTTTCATCCTGGAAACTCAACTTATTAAAGCACTAATTAGGCACACGTGAAACTTTTGTAAAAAAATATGATACCTACAATATACGGCCAAGTAAAGTTGTATTTATATAATTAACGACCTAGTCGAGTAGGTTAGGTACTGTAACATCCTACATGGGATTAAAGCTTCATTACTGAAACTGTGAAAACTATGAAGCTCCAATAAAGCTCTTTAATAGGGAAATCTAAAGTTTAGGGAAAAGTATAAAATAAACAAGGTATAGAGAGGAAAAAGAAAATATTTATTAAATTAAAATTTCTTATTAGTTTTACAATTAAATCTAAGGACTCTACAAGCTCTGTATCTCATTTGGTCTGGTTAGGACTTCATGAGATACACCGTCATGATTGCTAGGGCCAAATACCTAAGTCAGGAAAACATGACGGTACAAAAACCTGACGCCAAAGGTTAACCTGCACACACACACAAAAATAGAAATTAATATAATAAAATATTGATAATAGCATGATCATCTAGTGGTAAATTGGACAACATTATGATAAGTAATAACCCAAATCCTCTGAGGTATGAGAAATGTTACAAAGTCTATGTCCGAAATATGTTCCAACAAACTCAATAATATCAAAGCCATTTGACTATTCTACACAAGGAGTTAAATGTAAAGTAATAGAAAGCTTGATAACTAAAAACATTAGACATTAGGACATTAGGACAAATAAGTAAATAATTATTAAACACTCTAAAATTGTCAAACCTAAATAATAATAATATCTGCAGTGATTATTAGCTAGATGAAAGTAATATTTTAAATGTCAAACATTGTCTCTACAAAGCTTAGATAACGCCTATAAAATGATCCAGATAAATAAAAGAGATTACAATTTAGACTCGTATATGATACCCCATATATGTCAAGTGTAAATTTAGAATCTATCAGTAGAAAATTAAGTTAAGATTATGAAGAGTAGTTTAAAAGATATAAATTGATAAAGTTGTAAGAATTGGATTTAAAGTTTATGAATTACCTTAATGATAAACGCTTAAAACTAACTTATCAACTATAAACCACGCTTAGTCTTACATTACTAATACAGTGTTATTCTTGATTATTGTAAGAATAAAATAGCTGCCTATGATCAGCTATAAGCCGCTCGTATAATATATTAACCAAACGCACACGTCATTATGTTGGCCAATGTCTGAACGAGAGTCTCAGCGTGGACCGATTCTATACAATCCAGATTGGGTATTTAGAGTTGCAAACCGATGCAAAACCCTCGAGTATAACAATGGACTTGTATAGAATATCCGAACGCTAGGAAAAGATCCGAAGATACAAATTCAGAGACTTGAGAATAAGAATGTGACAATATGCCTCTCAAGACGTTAATATGTAATATATATGTAAGCCGTATGATTAGATAAGTCCCATAGCGTTATGAGACAACCACTTATGTAATAGTATTCTATAAGAATACTCAGAAATATTATGTTTGATATAACATTATTATGTCTTCAGCAAGCCGAGGCAAAGCTGAAGTGAACGCAGAAATAACGATGAATCAGTACCTTAATACTAAACCACTTAAAACTAACTTATAACTAAATGACGCTTATGTTTTATACTGTGTTGATGAACACACGCATGACAATGGTAATGCCTGAACGAGAGTCTCAGCGTGGACCGATTCTATACTATCCATATTGGGTATTTAGTGCTGCAAACCGATGCAAAACCCTCAGGTAAGTCAACAGACTAGCATTGAGAATATCCAAACGCTAGGAATAGATCCGAAGATACAAATTCCGAGACTAAAATAAGAATGTGATAATTTTGTAATAACAATACTCTTTTCTAGAAGAGTCATAATAATCTGGAGTCAATGTGGGCATGACAATGACGATGATAATGGAATCAGTTAGTTGAGATAGCAAGAATACGTGTATAATATATTGATTGGTGTATCTTTTGAACACTTAATACAAGCATCGGATTATTGTTCAATAAGAATTATACTTGTTTGCATGGCTACAAAGGTACCCCTTGTATATATTACCTCTTTGACATATAGAGAAGGCAATTCAGAAACTGTAGTATTACATATGAAAGAACCAAGTTTGACCATAGTACTGGGAATTGCACATCAATGCACAGTATTATTCAAGCTCCATGGTAGCAAGCCCGAGCCCGAAAGCATGAGACAACTAAGTCAATAGTCTGTAAGATCGTTGAGCTTCGCACTTGCAGCCTCGCCCATATAGTATAAAAATTAGATTGTATGTAAATATATAATTGGGGTCTTTAACCACAAATGTTAGCAAACAAGGGTACAGATGTCTTATCGTATGCTATTTGGACGTCTTGCCAGAATAGTTCTAGCCAAGCGGTCCATTTCGCGAGTGTAAATAAATTACAAGCCCAAGCGATTCACCCTTTTCAAAGATCACGCGAGGGCATCGATCAAAGACGAAGTTCTACCATGAAACTCGTGGTCCCCTAACAAATTAGGTGACTTATGAGAACCTCGATCCCGGACGTAAGCAGAGTTTAACTAAATTTAATATTAATATTTCCATAATAGTTACTAGAACCACATCTCTCAACTAAACGAATCACATTATCAAAGATACGTAAGCCCAATTCCATTAATTACAACTTTATTGTTAAACTCTGTCAATTCCAATTCAAAATAATAATTTTAGCATTTTAATCAATTCTGTGAATTTATACGTTCCGTTATATAGCTCAAATTATGCTTTAATTGACAGTAGGGTAATATATACTTAAATGTTTAAAATAAGTTTAAAATATTAAAATCTGGATCATTTTATAAGAGTCTCAAATCCATAACGCACACGTGATATACAGTTTATAATCATTGTAATGAATCACGCATTCATAGTTTCTAATATACTATTGATGGATCAACTATTTCTACTTAGTGACTTCAATTACTGCGTGATTCATTAGCAAAGAGCCGCGTCTAGATAAATCAAGTAAGTGGATGCACTGATCATAGCCCAATATTTATGAAATTAAATATAAGATATTAAATAGCAGTGCGTTGTCAATCTAGAACTTGTAAACAGCATTATAATTATGTATTATATTAGATTCTCAATCACGATTGACAACTAAAATATCAACTGCAGTTATATGTCGTACGGTAGATGTTAAATCTGTAATACCCTTAATTCTAAATGAAACGTATATCCGCTCGAATGGACGATAATAATGTATGGAATAACAGTGTAGACCCAACGCGTAGCACGCGAGCAGAGACGCCGAGATGCAGACGCTGTATATGGCACCCTTATGAATGGAGTAGCAGGGCCGACCCAACACGAAGCACGCGTGTAGCGGTGTCGTGATGTCGTCTGTACATGGCGCCCTCTCTCTCGTACGCACGAAACACCGGAAAGTAGAAAAGATCATGTTTATAAGAGGTATTCATAAGAAGTTAATAATTTTGATTGCGGATTATAATTGAACGGAATAATAGAAGAATACTAAAAGAGTAATTCAAATACTAAAACTAATCAAGCAATTATTGCCCATGAAATATTCTGTTTAATCGATAATTATTCCAATAAAGTATAAACTCTAAATAATAAACCAATAAATCATCAAATAGTGGTATTCAATTAAAATAGATCCTAGCCCGCTCTCCATAAGATTAATATAATATATTTAAGTTTAGAATTATTTTTCAATATGGCACACACTTAATTTGGAGGGTAGATTTTCCTATCTATTAAATAAACCAGAAGCAACACACCAGTTCAACGGAGTCCTGTCAAGACAAAATGGCTGACGTCTTTGAGCGTCACTTGCGACCGACGGAGTATTAGATGCTGAAGTAACTGCAGGTATTCCAGCAGTTCCCGTAGTGTCGACTCCGCATTTCCACACCCTTCATCCCTGGATGATATGGCCTCTCGCCGATGGACATGAACCGGAAATGAGAAATATTTATTTAGTTACCTACCAACATTTATACACTGTACAATATGATGAGAGCTATAATCTAATACGGAAAGCAGCCATCCTAACATCTTCGCTGCGGCAATTACCTTAGCTCACAACTAACCATACTTGTTGTGTACCTCTATGTATAATCGTCTGTTTTAACCATGTTTTCTTTTTTGTTAAGGTGTGCAATAAAGAGTATTCTATCTATCTATCTATCTACTTTGTAAGGGATCGAAAGACCCCCAACCTCCAACCGCAGTGAACGTATTAAATATAATAGTGTGCTAAAATAATACCACAAACTCTCAGCGGAGTAGAATGGCACTGAATTCAAACCAAATTTAAGGGAAACACTATATCTAATAATCAAATATTAATGAATCAAAGTATTTGTAAAACACCATTATAAAACAGTATATTTAAATATTCACTTTGTAAGTATCATATTTTAACACTGATGCAATAGGCTTAACTCGTAACTAACCACACCTTGTAAGAGGTCGAAAGACCCCTACCGCATTGAACGTGTTAACACGTGGCGCATCTATACAACCTACATGAACCAATGCTGCGCGCTCCACTAGTCTACTACTGTCGACCAAAGAATACGGCAACCTAATAATTAATACAGAAAATATTTAGATAAACATGTTACGTTATTAAAATGTCACTCGATTATCTTCGTATTGCCGTTACGCTGAACATTATAAAGCAAGTTAAGTAAATTAAATCAACCGGACACGCGCACGACCACAAGCAATGATTTATCATTATATTCCTGTCATAGATTGCAATTTAAGATCCAATCTGCATGAAAACCATCCAGACACGGGCCCTGTATCCAGACACTCCCACACAAGCCGGACCCCAACTACAAGCTAAAACTAATTCATTAAATTAATATTAAATAACTTACGTTCGCCCTTGTGTCGGTTTGCCGTAAACTTATAGTAGTCACTAATCAACCAGTACGATTCGTTTCCACTTAGTAATTCTATAAAGCATTGTCGAAAGTATGTCGGAATAATAACTATTCAATATTTAGACTATGAATAAACACGATTAGCACAATTGAACACGCATAATAGAAACTAGATATTCGGGCACGCCCATCTGCAAAGAACAACGTATCCATTTCATTTTCAACAGAATCTGAATCTACCCACTTTCTAACATATCGCTAGAATCCCGTATGATTCGATGCACCTATTATTCTACAAATCACAAAGCAATTCCTATAAATATAAAGTATGCCAGAGGCGACGTACCATATCCATGTGGTGCATCCTTTGTGCGCCCAAATGCCGGGTGGTACCGCATTTCTATCTTCGAATCACGCCCAGGAATGGTGTTACTCGCCCTATGCCTCCGCTGCCGTAAAGCCTGCCTGCTATATCTGTGAACAATTCTCAACACGATATGCCTTACGAACTAAACTCACTGACTTCCTTACGACTCGACGCTCTGCCGACGAAAAGCCTCGAATACCTGTTACACTCCCTTAAGTCAGATTCTCTCAACTCTCATTCTCAATCCCTCAATTGTTCGTTCATTCGACGTCTTTGAATCACCTCATACTGATCATCTTTTACCATTGGCTAACAACAAACTAGCTCGAATCTGATTGGTTGAAATTCTACCCGCTCTGTTTAATTCCATAGTATCCTGAATGAAAACACTGACGTACAATTGTAGGTCACGTGGTACGCAGCGACGTCATGATATTTTAAATCGAACGCCTACAAAAAGAATGAATGCAAAGAATTATCTTCAATTGATGTCGATACGTTACAATCGCCCTTAGTATATTTACGGAGTTTACCGGAGTAATAATACTAACAATAGAATAGACATCAAGAATAAATAATTAGAGCACTTAGATCATGACAAGAAAGTAACGAAACCACTCTTTGAAATAACTTTAAATAAATCGAGCCTCGATTATCCGGAATCACAAATAACTTGTAAAAGAAGAGAATATAAAAGACGTTTATATGATATTATGTTTAATTTTATGAAGTCAAGACAAAAATAAAACTACGTTATTTTATTAATCAAGTTACTATTATCATACTGAATGCAACTTGCAAATCCACCTAAATGGACGGTTTCTAAAACAAAAAGAACTGGGCAAAATAACGTATTACTTCTTGCAGAATATGGCTGGTTTCAACACGCTAACATTTTATATTTATGATCAAACTCCTTGTCATTAAACAAATATTAAATAACCGCGTAAATAACTACAATTAAGAACGTTAGAACTATAAAACACATCAAATGATGTTCCGAAATAACAGCAACAAGAACTATTAATGAACCATAATAATGAATCCTGATAATGTTCTCAAAACTACAGTGACTTATCTACAACCAACACAACGAGAACTCGACAAACTAAAATGGATTGATGGAAATGGAATCAAACAATTAAATATGTAGATTTTATCTCTTAAAAAACCTTGGAGGTCAACTGTCTCAGAGTAACCCGACGTCCACCTTCGACAGCTTTAATGTAAGCTGGCGGAAAAAGAATTTCCATGTAATAAATGCTCAAGAAACTGATAAAACAATGTTTATGAACAATACATACAAACCACACGAAATCCCTACTGTAAAAGCATTTTGAATCATGTCATAACAACGAAGGGAATGAATTAATCGAAATGACCCAATTTGCTCATATCATTACCTGTTAAGAGTTTAGACTAACCATTGTATACCTAAGTATAAAACTGTTGAATGAAAAAACTAAATTAAAAGCAACTGAAGGGTAAAGTAATAAAACTAAAATGTACAAAGAAGTTCGTAATTCAAATTAAATTTATAATTACTTATCTATATAATCTAATAATGGGCCTAACTAGATGCAGTATGAATTTAAAGATAAATATACCCAATCAACCTTTATTGGAATTAATAAAAAAATAGGACTACGTGTAAGTTGACACAAATATGTAGCATCAAACATCAAAATTCAATAGATTAATCATGATTCCAATGTAAAATTAACCCTTAAAGAACATGAAAGTTGATAATTATATATCAATTTAACTTAAATAAGACAGTAATGCTTCCTACAAACGCGAAACTAATTGTGATCATTTATAGTATTGGCACTCATTCAATGAATCAATTAGAGACCCATTCCTACTAAAAGCAATATGTAATCATAACATATGGTTATCAGGGAAATTATTCAACAATACCTTACTCAAACATATTAAACGGCACAAGAGTGACAATTTCAACCGCTAAAAATTTGAACATGTAACTCACGATATCTAAATATTACACAGGTGTATAAAAGCCACCCTGGTAGACCACTACAGAAACAACAAATAAATCATTAAGAGGAGCCAGTTATAGTCACTTAAGTCTTATTTCATAATTTCGAAGACAAAATATATTATTTTAGTTTAACTTGACTATTTGATAAGTAAATATTAAACTACCCCCAACGCCAATGCAAAGATACAATGTACCCCATTAAGATGCATATTTATTTAAAATAATTTAGTACTAGAATTTCATACTCACTCCATCATTTATGATAATTTTAAATATTTTACTTATTCCTAAGTGACATATCAATTAAATTTCTGGGAATAAATATCTATAACCTGAAGTAAAAATGAATAAGCTTTCGCTACATAAGTAAATCCATGTAATAATAATTAAATTTAATCAGTCAATATAGTGGTTGTTCAAATAACACCTATTTCAACCATCAAATCTGCAATTGCTAAATAGTAACTACATAAACAATTTAAATTAATAATATTACCCGCTGCAATGTATAATAATTTAATAAGTTATCAGGCAGGATCCTGTTACTCTGAATATGAAAATAAGGCTTGTAGAACTCTTTGAATGAATTATATAAAAATTTAAAAATCTACCAGAATCTCAAAACAAATTGGGAAAGTAACTATCAACATAAGAAAAATAAATTATCAAGTGTACAAATCAAAATTCTAAGGAACCAACGATGCTTCGAAATAGAGGACTACCGACATTACAAATTCGCTTCTTTAATTAAACGAATATCCTAACCTAACCTATACACCAAGGAATACTATTTAGTCTACAATTGAGTTTTGACTATTAAACTCAACATCCTAAATCAATATTTGGTATATAAATATTAAGTCTATAATAAATAGTAACTGATCATTCTTATAAAAGGAAATAATAAATTCACTTTCAACCTGAAATCAAACAAAAGAAATAAACGCAAAAAAGAGAACATTTTTTTTTTTTTTTTTTGAAAATAAAATAAAACATCATTAACAGGCCAATATAACAAGAATTGTCGATTTTTTTTCTTTAATGAAATTAAAGATTCATATTCACTTGAGTTTCCAAAGCAAGCCTAAAGAGTGGAATTGAGTTTGTGGCTATGAAGAAAATACATGCGTTCCATTAAACACGCCCACAAGACAGACACACATTTATGGCTCTTATACATTACATTAAATTAAAGGATGGAATTAAATTTCTCGAAAGGATTAAACTATATAACCAAATCATGAAAAATATGAAAATCAGTACTCTTATTTAAAAATCTGTTAATTATTAAAACGTCAAATGATGTAATATCCTTATCATATTTGAAACGCAATTTAAAGCAATGGTATCAATTTTAGTAATAAATTAAATGTGGCTTTCCAAAATAATTCATCAATAAATTATGTTATCAATCAAGTTTATGTATTAGAAGCACTTATAAATATTGTCTAAAGTAATTCTTTAAAATTTTAAAACACTAAATACTTCCACATAAATTTAAAATCTGCACAATCTGAATTACACAGGTATCCCATTAATGGTATGTGCCTATAAATCAGCGTAGAACATAATTCAAAATAAAATATTTTAAGCTAAATGGATAATTACTGTAATAATACGAAATAAAAGACAGATCGAAATCAAGGAAAAGTCATAAAACTGAAAACTTTATTCTGAAAATAAACTAAATGGGGCAAATAAGACAGTTGTCACAAGAAAATTATAAGAACGCTAGCCAAAGAAGCCTAGATACCCCTAACAGAACAAAATACAAAGATTTACTGGTGAAGTGTAATTAAATGATTGAAATATTTCAAAAATCGAAATTAAAGATAGACACGAAATTGAAGCCAAATTGAAGCAATCTAATGACATCTACAATTTGATATACACACGTGAGACAGGGAACGAAAAACAGACATTACATTTAAATAGAAACAAATCATTAAAGTCATAAAATATAATAATTATTAGTAGTTTGCATAATGCAAAAACAGAACTTAATTGATACGATACGATTAGAAACGTGAATTTTACCCACACAGTTAGTTTTTCAACATACAATCATAAAAATGTAAAATAAAACTTACCAACAGAAATATACTTGTTGTATGAATACCTGCAACAAATCTTATTAAACTTAGCTTTATTTTACTAAAATATTAACGAATACACAAAATAGATAAACTTTCAATAGATGACTGCATGTGTGCTTGTTGGAACAAGTACAGACAATGAACATTCCTCACTTTCAGACCTCAGACCATTTCACGAACATCAAATTGTGCCTAAATAGGCAAAATCATAAATAAATCAGATCCTGGTCAAGGTCACAACTAATTGTAACATCCTACATGGGATTAAAGCTTCATTACTGAAACTGTGAAAACTATGAAGCTCCAATAAAGCTCTTTAATAGGGAAATCTAAAGTTTAGGGAAAAGTATAAAATAAACAAGGTATAGAGAGGAAAAAGAAAATATTTATTAAATTAAAATTTCTTATTAGTTTTACAATTAAATCTAAGGACTCTACAAGCTCTGTATCTCATTTGGTCTGGTTAGGACTTCATGAGATACACCGTCATGATTGCTAGGGCCAAATACCTAAGTCAGGAAAACATGACGGTACAAAAACCTGACGCCAAAGGTTAACCTGCACACACACACAAAAATAGAAATTAATATAATAAAATATTGATAATAGCATGATCATCTAGTGGTAAATTGGACAACATTATGATAAGTAATAACCCAAATCCTCTGAGGTATGAGAAATGTTACAAAGTCTATGTCCGAAATATGTTCCAACAAACTCAATAATATCAAAGCCATTTGACTATTCTACACAAGGAGTTAAATGTAAAGTAATAGAAAGCTTGATAACTAAAAACATTAGACATTAGGACATTAGGACAAATAAGTAAATAATTATTAAACACTCTAAAATTGTCAAACCTAAATAATAATAATATCTGCAGTGATTATTAGCTAGATGAAAGTAATATTTTAAATGTCAAACATTGTCTCTACAAAGCTTAGATAACGCCTATAAAATGATCCAGATAAATAAAAGAGATTACAATTTAGACTCGTATATGATACCCCATATATGTCAAGTGTAAATTTAGAATCTATCAGTAGAAAATTAAGTTAAGATTATGAAGAGTAGTTTAAAAGATATAAATTGATAAAGTTGTAAGAATTGGATTTAAAGTTTATGAATTACCTTAATGATAAACGCTTAAAACTAACTTATCAACTATAAACCACGCTTAGTCTTACATTACTAATACAGTGTTATTCTTGATTATTGTAAGAATAAAATAGCTGCCTATGATCAGCTATAAGCCGCTCGTATAATATATTAACCAAACGCACACGTCATTATGTTGGCCAATGTCTGAACGAGAGTCTCAGCGTGGACCGATTCTATACAATCCAGATTGGGTATTTAGAGTTGCAAACCGATGCAAAACCCTCGAGTATAACAATGGACTTGTATAGAATATCCGAACGCTAGGAAAAGATCCGAAGATACAAATTCAGAGACTTGAGAATAAGAATGTGACAATATGCCTCTCAAGACGTTAATATGTAATATATATGTAAGCCGTATGATTAGATAAGTCCCATAGCGTTATGAGACAACCACTTATGTAATAGTATTCTATAAGAATACTCAGAAATATTATGTTTGATATAACATTATTATGTCTTCAGCAAGCCGAGGCAAAGCTGAAGTGAACGCAGAAATAACGATGAATCAGTACCTTAATACTAAACCACTTAAAACTAACTTATAACTAAATGACGCTTATGTTTTATACTGTGTTGATGAACACACGCATGACAATGGTAATGCCTGAACGAGAGTCTCAGCGTGGACCGATTCTATACTATCCATATTGGGTATTTAGTGCTGCAAACCGATGCAAAACCCTCAGGTAAGTCAACAGACTAGCATTGAGAATATCCAAACGCTAGGAATAGATCCGAAGATACAAATTCCGAGACTAAAATAAGAATGTGATAATTTTGTAATAACAATACTCTTTTCTAGAAGAGTCATAATAATCTGGAGTCAATGTGGGCATGACAATGACGATGATAATGGAATCAGTTAGTTGAGATAGCAAGAATACGTGTATAATATATTGATTGGTGTATCTTTTGAACACTTAATACAAGCATCGGATTATTGTTCAATAAGAATTATACTTGTTTGCATGGCTACAAAGGTACCCCTTGTATATATTACCTCTTTGACATATAGAGAAGGCAATTCAGAAACTGTAGTATTACATATGAAAGAACCAAGTTTGACCATAGTACTGGGAATTGCACATCAATGCACAGTATTATTCAAGCTCCATGGTAGCAAGCCCGAGCCCGAAAGCATGAGACAACTAAGTCAATAGTCTGTAAGATCGTTGAGCTTCGCACTTGCAGCCTCGCCCATATAGTATAAAAATTAGATTGTATGTAAATATATAATTGGGGTCTTTAACCACAAATGTTAGCAAACAAGGGTACAGATGTCTTATCGTATGCTATTTGGACGTCTTGCCAGAATAGTTCTAGCCAAGCGGTCCATTTCGCGAGTGTAAATAAATTACAAGCCCAAGCGATTCACCCTTTTCAAAGATCACGCGAGGGCATCGATCAAAGACGAAGTTCTACCATGAAACTCGTGGTCCCCTAACAAATTAGGTGACTTATGAGAACCTCGATCCCGGACGTAAGCAGAGTTTAACTAAATTTAATATTAATATTTCCATAATAGTTACTAGAACCACATCTCTCAACTAAACGAATCACATTATCAAAGATACGTAAGCCCAATTCCATTAATTACAACTTTATTGTTAAACTCTGTCAATTCCAATTCAAAATAATAATTTTAGCATTTTAATCAATTCTGTGAATTTATACGTTCCGTTATATAGCTCAAATTATGCTTTAATTGACAGTAGGGTAATATATACTTAAATGTTTAAAATAAGTTTAAAATATTAAAATCTGGATCATTTTATAAGAGTCTCAAATCCATAACGCACACGTGATATACAGTTTATAATCATTGTAATGAATCACGCATTCATAGTTTCTAATATACTATTGATGGATCAACTATTTCTACTTAGTGACTTCAATTACTGCGTGATTCATTAGCAAAGAGCCGCGTCTAGATAAATCAAGTAAGTGGATGCACTGATCATAGCCCAATATTTATGAAATTAAATATAAGATATTAAATAGCAGTGCGTTGTCAATCTAGAACTTGTAAACAGCATTATAATTATGTATTATATTAGATTCTCAATCACGATTGACAACTAAAATATCAACTGCAGTTATATGTCGTACGGTAGATGTTAAATCTGTAATACCCTTAATTCTAAATGAAACGTATATCCGCTCGAATGGACGATAATAATGTATGGAATAACAGTGTAGACCCAACGCGTAGCACGCGAGCAGAGACGCCGAGATGCAGACGCTGTATATGGCACCCTTATGAATGGAGTAGCAGGGCCGACCCAACACGAAGCACGCGTGTAGCGGTGTCGTGATGTCGTCTGTACATGGCGCCCTCTCTCTCGTACGCACGAAACACCGGAAAGTAGAAAAGATCATGTTTATAAGAGGTATTCATAAGAAGTTAATAATTTTGATTGCGGATTATAATTGAACGGAATAATAGAAGAATACTAAAAGAGTAATTCAAATACTAAAACTAATCAAGCAATTATTGCCCATGAAATATTCTGTTTAATCGATAATTATTCCAATAAAGTATAAACTCTAAATAATAAACCAATAAATCATCAAATAGTGGTATTCAATTAAAATAGATCCTAGCCCGCTCTCCATAAGATTAATATAATATATTTAAGTTTAGAATTATTTTTCAATATGGCACACACTTAATTTGGAGGGTAGATTTTCCTATCTATTAAATAAACCAGAAGCAACACACCAGTTCAACGGAGTCCTGTCAAGACAAAATGGCTGACGTCTTTGAGCGTCACTTGCGACCGACGGAGTATTAGATGCTGAAGTAACTGCAGGTATTCCAGCAGTTCCCGTAGTGTCGACTCCGCATTTCCACACCCTTCATCCCTGGATGATATGGCCTCTCGCCGATGGACATGAACCGGAAATGAGAAATATTTATTTAGTTACCTACCAACATTTATACACTGTACAATATGATGAGAGCTATAATCTAATACGGAAAGCAGCCATCCTAACATCTTCGCTGCGGCAATTACCTTAGCTCACAACTAACCATACTTGTTGTGTACCTCTATGTATAATCGTCTGTTTTAACCATGTTTTCTTTTTTGTTAAGGTGTGCAATAAAGAGTATTCTATCTATCTATCTATCTACTTTGTAAGGGATCGAAAGACCCCCAACCTCCAACCGCAGTGAACGTATTAAATATAATAGTGTGCTAAAATAATACCACAAACTCTCAGCGGAGTAGAATGGCACTGAATTCAAACCAAATTTAAGGGAAACACTATATCTAATAATCAAATATTAATGAATCAAAGTATTTGTAAAACACCATTATAAAACAGTATATTTAAATATTCACTTTGTAAGTATCATATTTTAACACTGATGCAATAGGCTTAACTCGTAACTAACCACACCTTGTAAGAGGTCGAAAGACCCCTACCGCATTGAACGTGTTAACACGTGGCGCATCTATACAACCTACATGAACCAATGCTGCGCGCTCCACTAGTCTACTACTGTCGACCAAAGAATACGGCAACCTAATAATTAATACAGAAAATATTTAGATAAACATGTTACGTTATTAAAATGTCACTCGATTATCTTCGTATTGCCGTTACGCTGAACATTATAAAGCAAGTTAAGTAAATTAAATCAACCGGACACGCGCACGACCACAAGCAATGATTTATCATTATATTCCTGTCATAGATTGCAATTTAAGATCCAATCTGCATGAAAACCATCCAGACACGGGCCCTGTATCCAGACACTCCCACACAAGCCGGACCCCAACTACAAGCTAAAACTAATTCATTAAATTAATATTAAATAACTTACGTTCGCCCTTGTGTCGGTTTGCCGTAAACTTATAGTAGTCACTAATCAACCAGTACGATTCGTTTCCACTTAGTAATTCTATAAAGCATTGTCGAAAGTATGTCGGAATAATAACTATTCAATATTTAGACTATGAATAAACACGATTAGCACAATTGAACACGCATAATAGAAACTAGATATTCGGGCACGCCCATCTGCAAAGAACAACGTATCCATTTCATTTTCAACAGAATCTGAATCTACCCACTTTCTAACATATCGCTAGAATCCCGTATGATTCGATGCACCTATTATTCTACAAATCACAAAGCAATTCCTATAAATATAAAGTATGCCAGAGGCGACGTACCATATCCATGTGGTGCATCCTTTGTGCGCCCAAATGCCGGGTGGTACCGCATTTCTATCTTCGAATCACGCCCAGGAATGGTGTTACTCGCCCTATGCCTCCGCTGCCGTAAAGCCTGCCTGCTATATCTGTGAACAATTCTCAACACGATATGCCTTACGAACTAAACTCACTGACTTCCTTACGACTCGACGCTCTGCCGACGAAAAGCCTCGAATACCTGTTACACTCCCTTAAGTCAGATTCTCTCAACTCTCATTCTCAATCCCTCAATTGTTCGTTCATTCGACGTCTTTGAATCACCTCATACTGATCATCTTTTACCATTGGCTAACAACAAACTAGCTCGAATCTGATTGGTTGAAATTCTACCCGCTCTGTTTAATTCCATAGTATCCTGAATGAAAACACTGACGTACAATTGTAGGTCACGTGGTACGCAGCGACGTCATGATATTTTAAATCGAACGCCTACAAAAAGAATGAATGCAAAGAATTATCTTCAATTGATGTCGATACGTTACAGTACCTATACGCTTCCGTGCGAAAACTAAAGATATTATTTTTTGGTTAGACTTTGCAAAATTTCAACCTTATTCGTTACTGTAAGACTAAAACTTTTGAATTGTATGAATCAATACAAGTAGAATGTTACTAAAAGAAAATAAGAAACTCGTTAACACAGCATTTCTCAAAATCTTAGAATATATTCCTAAATAGGTACCTACTCTAAGTCTTGGAAAAGGCACAATTTTTAAATGTTGTCAGGCACGCGCTGCTTAAAATGCAGGTAGCGCTCTACTATCCTCGTATCATTTATTTAGAATTTAAATAAGTGTAGTCGAGATGTGTCGGACAGTGAGTGATTCCCGCACGAGATAGCGACCGCGGCTGAAGCGCGGTGGCGGTACGTCCGTAATTTACGGCCCCGGTAATGCCACGAGCACGCTCCATATCCAAGACGTTATTGCCAACTTGAAAGCAAGAATAGCATAACGTTTTCCTCACATCTTTTAAATTTAAGAGACTACCCGTTTCTTTCCTCAATTTTTATTTTCATTTCGTTACAATGTCAGTTACTTAGAAAATATACATTTTATCTGAACATTTGTTAAAAGTTTGACGCACGTCTCAGGTATTCTTTTAAAAGTAGATACAAAGGAGACTGAGAAGTAGTTTGCTTTCATTTTAATGCGTTTAAATTGTAAAACTTTTCAGTATTCACGAGATAGTTTAGAAAAATTTAAAACAAATGTAGTTTTATACTGTCGACGTTATCACAGAATGTTTTTTATATGTAGAGAAAATGCATTTGTTCGTCTTCGATTTTAAAATTTAAACCTAATTAAGTAATTGGATACCTTGAGTGTTACAATCAAATTTTAAAATACGTATTTTAACGAAAGATTTTGCTATTGAAGATGTAAACCACGGCGGTCTGCGTCGCTCAGCACCGTCAGGTAGGTGCCGTGCACACGCGGCGTGTATGACACTTTTATAACGCGCAGCGAGCGAACGTTTTGTCACCTCTCTTCGAGAGGCTTACGCCGCAATAAGCAGGGACGCTATTTTTCATGACTTTTCCACTCGGCTGCATTTCAACACTTCGGTTCAATGGGCTTCGCTACTAAAGGTACAAACCTTTGTGGGTTATAAAGATATCAAAGTGCTTTTAGTTTCCGAGCATGCACTCTAAAAGCGATTTTGTAGAAAGAGTTGAGTGTACTGAAGGTAAAAATCTTGGTCTGGTTTAACTATTAAAATACGTGAATGCGGTTTTAACTTCCTGTCTTAATTACTTCTAAGAGTGAATATAACTCGGTAATATAAGCAATTAGAAACTTATTTGACGCTGCTGCCGGTCCGCTTGCTCTGCCTCGGGCGCAGGAATTGCGGGATGAGCCATTACGTGCTTTCCAAGAACTTTTCCTTTTAAAAGTCAGCTCTTACTCTTTTAAAACTTATTATATTGGATAATTCGGCTGAAAATATGAATATGATGGCCGCAACTTTAGTAATTTTAGCAGGGACGTCGATTATGCCTTGAAAAATGATCTCCTACGGCGGTTAGGACGAGGCCGATTAGCGCTTTATGAAAATCGCTTTTGTTATTGGCCCTGGGCTGGCAATCGGGGACCAAATTTTCCATTTGTACTACTTCATGATGAAATACGTGAGCGTGTCGCTTCTCAGCATATTTTAAGTAGTATTACCCGCATACACTACCCCTCATAAGTATTTAGGCAGTGTGAGTTGTCTTTGTAATACTCAATTTTAATTATATGTAGCACAAATGGGATACTATTATTATATGTATTTTCATAAATCTATCTCAACTATTGTAATGAAAAATGGTTGGAAATACTAAACCTGGTAAAAGCAGATACATTTTTTAAGACCGGGTATCTTGTTAAGGCCTGGCTTAACACTGTCATTGCGGACGAGTGCTACGCGCTACGCTCGTAGCCGATCCCGTGATATTTCCGCTTTGTAGCGAAAATGGACCTCCCACAGAGAACTCCCCTCGGGAGTTCCCCGCGCTCAAAGTGTTAATTCTCATCAAACATTAGCGAAAAGTATGTTACCTACTGAGACCAGCTAAACTTATGAAGCTATGATTTATTATCACTGGTTTATTAATTCTGGCTTATTGCGATAACTGCACACGTATATTTTTCACTCGACAAAGGTATCCAAGTTAGTTATCAATGAAATCTGATAGATAATAATATGATTTGGCTGTGTCTACCTTTTTTTAACTTTTTTGCCAATATTATAAACATATAAAAAACTATTTCTAATATTCAACCCTGATTGTCTAAATACGTATGAGCGGTACTGTATTCAAGTTGTTACCGACTACATGTACATATTTCTAATTACTGACCGACCAATGTCTAAAATGTAAAATTTTGAACATTGGACCTCTAAAAGAGATATAAAATTGTCCACAGAATGTAGCCCTTAGGCCCCGATACCTAAACTCATACACACGAAACATTAACACGTACGCCGGGATGTTATCTGTTTGATGTTCTTGCGTACAATGTTATCTGTTAATACAAAGAGGCTTTCCGACGTGTAGTACCTACTGGCGCCATAAAACATAGTGATGTCGGCGAGATGAACTCGGTCCCTAAAGCTAACTACTGGCTTCATTCAGAAACACACTGCTAACTAGTCCTATTATGTTTTCATATCTATTTGGCATAACTTGTTTTGTTTTATATATTTGTTTTTTGTAGTAACAGACTTGGTATTTCATCGATTATTTGCCGAATAAGAATGTCGCCGAAAATATCATTGGTTTAATTTCGAACATAATGTAAGGTTCAAGGTTTAGGTTAAAGGTCAGAATTGCGACCAAATTAGATGTTAGTTTTGTGTGCGTGGAAGATGTCATGATATGAATTGTTGTGTGAGACATTTATGTTAGATTGATACTATATTTCTAGCCCAAAATGTAGACCTGGGTACAGTAAAATATATTGCTTCTGTCACGTGGCTGTGTCATATTATTTCACGCTGCTTCCGTTGGGAATGGTAATGGGCGCGAAATTAACTAGTCATAATCCGGAGTAACTTTCAACATAATAGAACAATCGCTGGAAGTTCTGGGTGAAGACGCCATATCAAGGAAATTTAATATTTGGTAGTTCCATAAGTGTGTCGTTTCATATCAGAATTGCTTCAGTTCATGCTACTATATGGTACAGAATTTGAAAAATGTTAAATCAACATGTCTGCATTATTGAATTAAGCTTAGTTTTACTGAGACATAAAATACTCTAAGATGTAATAACCGATTTAACCGATGGCCGTTGGGGCGGGAAGGTTCTTGAGTGGCGTCCACGTACCGGAAGGCGTAGCGTGGGTAAGCCCCCCACAAGGTGGACTGATGACCTGGTGAAGGTAGCAGGAGTCCGCTGAATGCGGGTGGTGCAGGACCGGTCATTGTGGCAATCTTTGGAGGACGCTTATGTTCAGCAGTCGACGTCTTTCGGCTGTTATGTTGATGATGATGTTGATGATAAAATACTAGAGAAATCTGTCGGATTCTACTGAGACCTTGAAGGTTATGGCGTTAGTCGCTAAAGCTGAAGATGATGGTTGGGATGTTTATCGTGGCTTTGAAGTAATGGGTCTTTAATAGAATTTCATACAACTCTTGCAGGCCCGGGGCGGCAAAGTCCTTTTTTTTAATATCTATTCCACATAAAGTGTGACTAAAGATTTATTTTACCTCAGAATCTGTGACTTCTCTCACGTCAGTGATGAGCAAGAAATATATATATAAACAAGTGAATACATCTCTCCCCCTCTCTTCCTCCATCGAGCAAAAAGTACTACTTACTCGTACACGTAGGTAAACCAACAAATAGTTCACCCGCAATAACACCCCATCGTAAATTAGGTAAAGAGAGTTCATCGGAAGATCGGAACTATCACACAGCTACCAACCAAATACAATTAAAGTTGGTAAGGCAGCGGGGTCTTATTCGGAATCCTGCTCGTTATCGAATCGCAAGTTAGGACCGATAAATTCAGGCCGCTTAAAGGTATTACGGACAAAGCTTACGTCTTCCTGCAGTACCTACCCAGTGCACAGCAATTTGATTATATAAGGCCCTAATTTATTAGTTGCAGATATTTTAACACATGATACTTTACATTAAAATAATTAACTTTAAATATAAATTAAGAAATCTTTTCATGTAATTTTTTTGATTTAATTTTCCTAACAAAAAAAATAATTATAATTTCGTCTAAAAAAAATCATCATGTGTGCATTACCACATGTCACAATAACACTGTCTGTCATGTCATCAAACGACACAATCCAACGGAAAATAACATGACATTGACAATCAAGTATTTAATTTATCGACGAGAAGTGGCCAGTTCCAGTTAAGTGGTACGTAAAAGAGGTACTAGAATCTGTTCAATGAGTTTTCATTTAATAATCACATAAACAGGGTGTTCTTACGTAGGAAATTTGTTTTTCCGTTTTCTCCAAAAAAACATCGTAAAAGCTATAATGTTTCACGGTTTAATATACTCCAGAGACCGAGTACTATCAGTTGTAAAAATATCTGCATCTAATAAATTAGGACCTTATAATTCATAAATTGTATAAGCCTTCGTCTATGTAGGTACTCGTATTACAATTGTACTATTACAGAACAATATTTTTGATATAACTTCTCGTTCTTAGTTCTATTGTTCACTATTAGAAGGGTTTTCGAAGATAATGGTCTTTACGTATTCAACAAAGGAATTTGTATTCATAGTAATATTCCTGATGTGTGCACTTTGTTAAAAAATTTTGTTAATTTTTATATTTATTGGTATTGTATTAAAATAGGTATAACTCAATTATGGGTTGGGCGACAACCACTTTTTACAATCTGAAAGTAAGACAGCAAGGACGGTTGATTCTCCTTTGGCTGTGTAGCTACTGTATTACCAATTATGCAAAGCGTCTTCCGCGGTGCGCGGGCGGTGTGCGGGCTCCGGGCGCAACCTGTTATTCACGTTGTCAGCTTACCGCAAGCGAGCCGTAACTCAAACGAACCAGTATAAGTGCCATCTCATATCACCGGTATTCTTCAGGTTTTTATCCTGGTCTATATTGAGATTCATGAGCCCGTGTCTCGTCGATGTACGGCAAGCGAAGTGAAATGCCTGCCCTGGCAGGGCTGTCGCTGTCGCGCTCTTTCTTCACTCGTAGCGAAATAACGACCTCAATTTGCATAACAATGCTCGTCACCCCTTATTCCCTACAGTGACTTTCGCAGGCTGCGCGGCAGTGTCCCACCGGACCCGAAACTTTTTTGCTTGTGAAATGTGTCCAGTGTTTCATTGGCATTTAACGATTAAGATCTGTTGAGTAAACTGAACCTATAACAGAATTTTATTAGCCGTAAAGATCAGCGCAACACTTGCAAGTGATTTATATTAAAAGGGTAGGTACGTACTGTTGGTCGTCAGGGGAAAGTTCAAACTGGAGCGAGAGTCGTGAAACCATTAGGTTTAACTTTTGATTTAGTGATTGTAGTGCGGTAGAAGCATGTGGCGCCGCGGTTTGGAGCTGCGGGCCCGGCAACGCGCCAGCGCATGGCTGTTACTTCTCACGCTTACCGAGGCTAACCCACATAAAGCTACCAGTGTAAATGTGTTCTATAGATAACTAAAAATGCTTGAAATGGAGAATTACGTTTATGCTGGTTAGAGGTTCGTGCTCTATCTTCTACTGGAACGCGTACTCCTGCGACGGCCGCGCCGTCCTCGGTCGCCACTCCTAACGTCACCGCATCGAACACTTTCGGCCGCGCTCGTAACTTCTTCCTCCAACTTTCTGTTTTAATTGAATCAAAGTTTTCGGCTTTTTGTGGCGAGCGTGCCAGCCACGCACGCTTCCCGAACTCCAATAAACTTTCTTTATTAAATTATTGGAAGTTGAGAAACGTTCGCCTTTGAACGTGAATTCTGAAACAAATTGAGTATAGTCGCGACTTTCAAATGAAATGAATGATAACATGAATATTGCTTTGTTGTACCTACCTATGGTAAAAGAAGCTATTTGGCATAAAGTTTCCCGTTCACAGGCATGTGCTTTCAATTGGTATAAATATATATAATATAAAATATATGTACAAACCAACGATGTTAATTTAAATCAATATCAAAATATATCTATTTCAAATAATTGTTATACGAGTAATTATTAGAATAGATTAGAACAATAAACCTTTTGCAAATTCAAAATAGGACAAGTGTCATCAAAATACCGCATGTATGAAGTAGAGCATAGAGAAGTTTCGGGACAATGTCGGTTGGTTGGGGGAATAGTTCATAAAGACGTACGGCTCTCTTTGCGCTGGCATTCGTCCGTCGGCATTGTTTCGGGGCGTAGCTTTATCTGGCACAGAACGAGTTCGTTCCAGTAATTTATAGATCTTTCCCCGCCCCGGGCTCGAACATCAGCACAAGAAACACTGCTACAGTAAGCAAACTTTCTTGATGACGCGGAAACGCGCAGAAGAAATTGCCTGTTGGAATCACTGTATTTTCATAAGTATTGATGGAGTTGTTATTTACATCGTGCTCAATAAAATGGAATCAAGGTTCGGTAAAATGTCTTCGGAATGTATATGTTAAGTAGGATTGAAGATGACTTAGTGATAGATAAAAATTAGAATCCTAAAGTATTATTATTTTAAGTTTTCATTGTTTGTTTTATGTCTAACCTTGCAAGTACACGTTGCATTCTAGTTAAACTGTAGTAAAACCCTTATTTTCCATTACAACTGGTATTGGCTAGTTTGTTACCTATTTAATGAGTCCTGTAAAAGCCATGTCCATGTCCATATGTAAAAACAACAAAACAATGAAATGAATAATGGAAGAGATCAAAGTTCAAATGACTTTTAGCTTGCTCAAGTGTATCTTTATCTGACATTTCTAGTACAGTTTTAAATAGCAAAATTTCTGCAATTTCCTAACTTGGCGTATCCCTAATCAAGAAACGACCCGTGTGATAGCTGGATATCTACAAAAGCTTCAGTTTGCTTTAAGGATTCAGTACAATTTCTTGTGAAGTGGGGAATTCCGGATCCGAGATTTACTGTTTCTAGTTTGTTTATGTCGTGGTAGGTATTTTAGTTTAGCAGTCTCGTCCTCGGGACCGCTTGTCTGAATGCTATTAACGGTCACGTAATAGACTGCTGACTCCGCACGTCCCGGTTCCAAATTTGAGTAAATATGTCGCCGCGGGCCCCCATTATATTGTGCTGTTGTGTTGACATTCACTTTAGGTTGTTCCGAATGTGTAGGCGAATATTGTCTGCTCTGTTTTAATGTTACGTGACAAAATAACATTTTTAAAAGTTCACGCCGGGTTGCGTTACTTAATTTGATTGCGATGAAAACAACGTTTTGTTACGGATGAGTGACTCTCTTTGTTTCGTTTAAGTGAATTTATTTTCTGTTTCGATTTGTCAGGGCTTTGAATAAGAATTTTTACTGACGGTATTTATTCTTTTATATTTTGTTTGTATCTTAAGGATCGTAAACATGTGTTTATGAGCAACGTTGCAAAGTATTCACGTTTATGAGTAGTTAGTATATTTACCTATGTTGTTTACCAATGTACTCATTTATGATACCGTATTTGGATCCATTAAAACAAAATAATTAGATGTTGTGAAAAAAAAACCGGCCAAGAGCATGTCGGGCCATGCTCAGTGTAGGGTTCCGTAGTTATTCAAAAACGGCTGGGCCAATCCTGTTTGATATAGTTTAATTTTAAAGTATTCTATAAGCTGGAACCGGTATTTTCTCCACACAAAAAGAACGGTCCTTTTTTCGTTCTTTTTCGTTCTTCTGTATATAAATCCTAAGTTAATGGAGTAATTTAAAATATGATATTGTAAATTACATAAGTTTTTATTGTACCACTTTGTTGGCATGATTAATATGTATACCTGTACCAAATTGCAGATTTCTAGTACTAACGGCCACTGAGCTATGCTGCTAGACGGACAGACGGACAGACGGACAAACGGACATGGCGAAACTATAAGGGTTCCGTTTTTACCATTTTAGGCTACGGAACCCTAAAAAGCGTACTCCTACATCCAAACGGTCTCACTTCTGGTGTAGGTAACTGGTCGGCGTCTACGCTATAGTAATTGCTTACTATTAGACCGTTGCCATCAGATTAGCTGCTGTCTACTCCTTTGTATTATGTAGTACAACAATTAATTTCACCACTGAACTTTATTTATTTATTTAGAAGTTTCCTAAATAGTTAGCAGGTTTACCTTTTTATCATGATCATAAATCAATCGTCCCTAAATTATATCAATTAATTTTAATGTGTACTTATTGATTCAATTCAAAACATACTCAAAAGCGATCTTTTCAGGTCAGATGTAAAAGAAAATACGCCAACTTATTGATTTTTAAAATAATTATAAGATGTGTGCGCAGACATCTGCGGTCATTGTGGCAATCGTTGGGAGAGGCCTATGTTCAGCAGTGGACGTCTTTCGGCTGATATGATGATGATGATGTGTGTGGAAACCTTTGATCACGTTAGGTTGTATTGAAATTTCCCTGGTTTTATCATACAAACCATCGTCAAATAACTCCGTGAAAATAAAAAAGTAAAATTATTACAAACAATTTTTGGTGATTATTAACCGTTTCTAAAATGTCGTCTAACTGATACAAGTAGTTACGATCGACAATGTTATTTTTTTACGATAGACAAATGACGAGAATTCCAAATAATTAAAAATATTTCCCTATGAAATTAATTAAATATGATTTTATCAACCTTGTAAATATCTCGAAAATCATTTAAAACATGTTTGCAGCATTTTCTATAAGAAATAACACCATGACCCGAAACTTTTACTCTTGAGTGTAGATAAAGACGCCGAAGTTTCAAGTCGTATTAAGTTCTACACGCGTGTGCGGAGGAGTTGAAGATGTTTCTGTGTTGCTTGATCCCAAAAATATTCCGCAATACCCTTTAGATTATAATTTTGATAACACCGCTAGCAATTAGTTACCGTGCACAAATAAATGTCATTCAGCAGGATTAATGAGTCCGTTGCACAGCAAATTCAACCCACGCTTTTGTACCTATCTGCGCTTCACCACACAATTTTAGCAAATAATTAGTATAAATAACTCTTATCACTGCAGGGTAGGGCGCATTTCAGAATGCTTTTTTATTCTAAAAGCGCGGGCCAATGCTATTTTAGTCCTCTAATTTGTAACTGATTTGAAAGAAAATTGATGCACTAGTGGATGTTATTTCCATTACTTACACCACGAAATGTGACTGTATTTCGGGCATTTTTAGGGTTCTACACTCACTTAATTCCGAATTTTATTCAACATTATAGCGTTATCTTAATTAATTGATGGTTTTGGATGATTTATATTTGCGTACGATAATTTACGGTATAAATTGACTCAATTTGTTTTCGAAATTTTTAAGAAAGAGTGTTGTTTGTATATTATTATATAAGGTCCTAATTTATTAGATGCAGATATTTTTACAGCTGATAGTACTCGGTCTCTGGAGTATATTAAACCGTGAAACATTATAGCTTTTACGATGTTTTTTTGGAGAAAACGGAAAAACAAATTTCCTACGTAAAAACACCCTGTTTATGTGATTATTAAATGAAAACTCATTGAACAGATTCTAGTACCTCTTTTACGTACCACTTAATTGGAACTGGCCACTTCTCGTCGATAAATTAAATACTTTATTGCCAATGTCATGTAATTTTCCGTTGGATTGTGTCGTTTGATGACATGACAGACAGTGTTATTGTGACATGTGATAGTGCACACATGATGATTTTTTTTAGACGAAATTATAATTTTTTTTTTTGTTAGGAAAATGAAATCAAAAAAATTACATGAAAAGATTTCTTAATTTATATTTAAACTTAATTATTTTAATGTAAAGTATCATGTGTTAAAATATCTGCAACTAATAAATTAGGACCTTATATATGCTTACTCAATTTTAAACGTTATCTTGTAGTGTTAGAAATATGTTTTCAGAGTAGCGAGTGCCAGTTGCTATTTATTGTCTTGTGAACTAGAAATACTAGAATTATAACGTAGTTATTATAAAAAATACAAAAAAATCTTAACAATGTTTCATACCGAAATTGATAGCCTGCACCAAACGTTTACATAATAATACCGATACGTATAAACATGAGGATGTAGTTTCAGAATCCGATCGCGGCGGATATTGGAGATTTACTTAAGTGTGAGGAGATCCGAAGTAGACTTTTGTGCGGACGGGGCTGAGACCCAGCCTTTGATGCTTTCAATAGATAAACTTATTTATAGTTTGGCTGGATAATGATTGACATTGGCATCATCCATACACTTAATAAAAAGTACCTACTTGTTTAAATGTAAATAATAATATGTTGTGAAATTAATAGTTACATGGTAAGGAATAGTACGCATTATAGTGATAAAACTGCCCTGATATTGACCTTAACCAATTTTAAATGTTATAAATTATTTTTTACTGGCTACAATCGAGTTAATAATTATGAAACATTCCTTGAACTGAATTATAAATTGTATATTAACTCGATTATATCTACTTATTAGTTATTACAATGATCGCGTGAATATTTCAGCTTACATTTTTCCCCGCAACCTAAACCACTTATCCGCTGACAATTACTGACTGAACTAAGGGTATGAAAAACTTAAATATATTTTTTGATATATTCTTGCAATTTATTTCCTATGGGATAGTGACACGTATCAACTATTAAAATCATTTACATATATAATGTTAATGTTTTGTAATGTAGCCAGTAAAGGAGTGGTACAAAATCTAATTGAAAGTGTTAAATTAGCCTCGTAAAAATAAAAAAGTTACAATAGAGTTAACAGCAGGGTAAGTGCAGACGGCAGGTATGCTGGCGCGATGACAGTCCTATGGCTCCGCCGGGAGCCTCGCTGCGATCCCCGTAAATTGCGAATATTAGATTATAAGTACGGACCGCGGCGGCCGGGGCCGGCTTTCAGCAGCGCTGGGGCCATCAACGAACATCTAACTCGTTCGCTGCTTTACATAGAGCCGTGATCCGAATCTGCTTTTTACCAATTCCCTGTTGTGCCGTTTCTACCACTCTTCCGATATTCTGAATATTTCTATAGTGAATATATCCACGCACCTCGACGAGGACACCGTTGGCGTTTTTGGAATAGCAAAGATATTTGAGCGGAATTACGTTGGTACGTGCCTACGTAATTCCGCGCTATGTTATAAATATTTGCTTAAAATTTATATACATATTATAGCGGGAACCAGTTAAAAATTATTGCCTTTTAATAATACTGTAATGTACAAAGTTTACATTATTAATTTATTACCAACTTACAAAAAATATCTTAATACTAACGCGTATTGGATAGTATTTGCCTTAACTATAACAGCGATTATTATATTTTACTTGGAGACAAAATGGATAAAAAGTTTGTATTAGAAATTAAATGATAAATCTAAATGTACTTAATTCAAACTTACCAGCGCGTACCTATATATTTTTAAATCGTATGTCGTATAGGAAAAGTTTTAAACCAGATATACGATCTGCTTTAGACAGTTTTATGGCACAATTCTCGAATCAAATCACAAAAAGCTCTCAGAGGTAAAGTTTAAATCTCGTTCAGATGCAAGTGGAGCCAACCTGACTAAGACAACCTTAACATAAAGTAGATCATTTTCTCGAGACAAAGAGAGAAACCGTTGTAATAAACTGAAATGCAATGGTTATGAGCCTGCCGTTGTATCTGTTTGCCCGCAGTCGATGCAGATACGCTGCGAAGTGCGAAGGTTTCTTGTTTTATGATCACTATGTAATCCGAGTGTGAAAATCCTCGTTGCGACATTTTTCCAGGTATATCAGTTAATGCCCTGAAACACAACGAATACGAATACGAGAAATGGGCACCGACTAATCATCACTACATGATTATCATCATTTAACGTTTACTTATATTCGGCACTCTATTTACATGTTTTTGCATAATTTATAATTAGTTCTTAATTATATAGATATTTTTACTATCCATATTTACAAAAAAAAAACAGACCTATCCATACTACCCCACTTATTCTATTTAGCCCAGTGATCGTACTTATGTTTAACTATTATGTGAATTTAGGCGACACATTTCAGATTTGTTTGAATAATTATTTTTAGAAATGAATAAAATTTGATTACCTACGCCATTTTTTATAGCCATATCATAACGTGGCAAATTTTCTTTGCTATCAACGTAAAACTCGGCGCTTTTTAATATCTGTCAGCGGAATGCGGTAATAGGATTCAGTGAACGACTAAATTGTTACCTGATGAAAGTTTGCTGGAGAGATCTTGCGTTAAGTTGGGAGACGAACATCGGCAATGCATTATGACGGCCGCGTTGAGTTGAGTCTTTACTCCTCTACTTGTCGTGCACTTGCGATCATTCGACTTTCGTGGACCAGTATAAAAGTACCCACATATTACACAGTTCCAATAGATCCCGAGATCAAACTTATAGGTATACATTTCAGACGATTACTTGTTAAGTGACGGCAATACCAGTCCTGCGCACTCCGACCTCGCCACCTCGCGCCCTTTGTGAGCAGCTCCGTGTAATTACTCTGGGACTATGGGAAATAACTCACCCGGCGCAAAAGTACCTTTGTACTATTCCAGTAAATTAATGCTGACAAAAAATCTTACTCAAATAACGGAAATTATGTTTAACTAAGTTTACAACCATGCCATAGGAGACTTAGAACTTAAAGTAAGTACCTAAGTAAAAATACGAGGAAATAATGATAAAAGAATCTTTTTTCTATCTGCTGAATGTTCTTGATATCACTCATCACCGCCGCTGAACTGTTAATGTACCACTTCGTACGTTATTTACTTGCATTTTTTTCTGTAAGAAATTGTTGAGGTGTGAGATTCCATTATGGGTTAATTGCGACGCGTGTATGGAATTTTACTGTTATTATGATTCTACAAAAGTAATAACAACCATTACGCCTTATTCTCCCAAAATTGTCAACGTATTTGTAACAAAAGTTTTACAAAGACAAATGGAGGTGGTAAATACGAAAGTTTTACGATATGCACAGTTATCGGGAGTGTTCGAGGCGGCGGCAAAGTTGTACCTGCACCGGTTATGTCTACCTACTGTGTAGCATTATTTCTCCGCGCACCTGTATGAAAATTTGTTTATCTGTCCTTATATTGATTTTTGTCTTAATTTTGAGATTTCCCCGTGTATCAATATTTAAGGGTAAGTAATATAACGTATACGAACTTATGCTATATAAATCATAACGTATAAATTCAGTTCATATAAATGTATAATGCCTAACGTGTAATAAATATAACGTATAAAAGGTATAATTATTAAATTAATAATTGTAAAATGTATAATTAACGTAACATATAATATCGTTTACGATAACGATTAATAAGTATAACATTGAAATAATCTAATTATAAAACAACTATCTTACACAAAATATAAGCGCCTACGATATTTTAATGATTAAACTATAGAATTATCATTATATTTAATTTGAATTGATTTACTATTTATCCGTATATTAAGCCGTATCCGTATAGGAAGCGATTTAGACCTGGGAACCGGTCGAGGAAGCCCCGCTGCCCGGGGCTTCTATTTCTGCTCTAAGGGATAAAAGGTACCTAACGAACCTATCCAGGTTAGAGTAGGAGAAGTACAAATTGGTTATTTTTTAATGCGGGGGGGCTCCGCCCCCCGAGCCCCCCTTGTGGGGGGCTGCGCCCCCCGTCCCCCCGTTTTTGTTTTCGCAAGGATGAGGATGCGTAAACAATTAATTAAAAGTAAGTAGGTCTTTTATTTATCCGGGAAACTACGCTCGAAACCTAACCAATCCAAGTCGTTTTTACCCTGATTTATTACTTGGATTGGTTAGGTTTCGAGACTAGAACGGATTAAAAAGGGTAAGTAATATAACGTATACGTTTTTGTAGAACTTAACCTAACTTACTTTTCTGGCAGTTGTATTTATATCGTTATATCAGATGTTAGTATATGTTTTAACTTTTATACCTTTATATTGATATATGAAACGGAATTCGTTAATATGTACGTTAGACTAAACAACGGTTTATATTATTAGCGTTATATTATTTTTGTATTATACTATTTGGAAATAGATGTTTAATACATTATACCTAACGTTAGTATACGTTATGAACGTTTGTAAACTGTAATTATACTAAAAGTGCGTATTCATTATGATACGCACCCAATATTTAAATTGATTTTGAAAATACACATATCTTCTTGGTTTCTGTAGGATACCCATGAATACCGTTGGGTATGTTTCTCTGGTCATTATTTAAAAGTCATACGTAAGATCGTTTTATTGAACAAAACTAAGTAATAAATAATACAGGAAATATATGTAACCACTTCAAGAAATTATCACCCCCAAAAGTTACTAGAACGTGTATTGGTAGCACAACGTTCTTTTTACGCCACGTAATTGCGAATCGCATCAAGCTAGCAATAGCATTGTTTTGAATACTATAGAAGGCGTGTGACTGATCAATGCAAAAAAAGTCCTAAAAATCTTGGCAAAAAACACCTATTTTGTACTTATTTCCTCTTGTTAATAAACAGAATGTTCAAAGCAAACATAATTCGTGTCTTCCTCGCGTGTAGACGCATGTAGATAGCATTATTTTGACAAATTGGTTTTTAACCTCACGTTGAAATGTTGAGTGATCCTTCATCATCTTAGGTATTAAGCTTTGACATACATTGATTGCCATGTTTCTCATGATGATACATATGAGTTCAAACATTTCTGTACGCGTAGGTTACTGTTTTTTAACCGTTATCCAAATAAACAGCCCTATTCAATCCTCGAAAGTAGCCTCGTTTTGTCTTGATCTAAATCGTTATTTAATCATTTACGGTGACATTTGATTGTAATTAGGTTTACAAATGAAGTGCGAAATTGTTCGAGGATGTGTACGTTTTTTATTTATTAACATTGGTATTAACATTGGTGGTTATTAACATTGGTTACAATAGATCCGCCAGATGAAAATATTCGTGAGCGTTTTAGTAAAAATGTCCAACATTGTCGCTTATCATAGAACTGAAGTGGGACGTGGGACGTTTTTACTAACCCGCTCATATTTCACTGCACAGCGTATAGCGCGTAGCGTAGTGTACAGAGGTCATCAGAATCATGTAAACAAAACCTCTAATATAGTAACTGCTTGACAGTAAGAGTCGTGTTTTTGATGTTTATGGCCACTTTGTTGACACCGATGTATAGGATGAACTAAAATATCGTGTGATCCCCAGCCACATTAACCTATCCTTGTGCAACCCGATATAACTGAAACTTTTGTTTTCTCTACGCTTGACAAGTCAAAGAGTTATTTATCGAATACCAAGCTCTTAAAAATTCCTTTTACATACGCCAACCTGGGAAAAGTTCCACTTAGTTTCGTCCATCGCCGTAGACAGATTTTATAGATACCGACGTACCAGCTATGCTTTACTTGAGTAAGACTACGTGAGTGGTTCGAAAGTCCAGGGACGCTTTTAAGACGTTTCCATAATAAATGTCGGCTGCAAGCGGTTCTTTGCATCTTGAGGAATTTCTCTGCTTGAATTATGTAACCATCACGATGAAACGTATTGTGGTGTATCAAGGTAAGATTTTAAAATTGTTATTTAAATGTAACTTATTTGTGAGGGAGAGTTGAGATTTGGAGCTTAACTTTACGTTAGGGTACGGCCGACTCCAAAAACATGTAAACAACTTTGACCTCTGCGCCTCACAAATAAGTTCTCAAATGCATGTATATTTTTAGACATGACTGTACATCTTATACGACGTTCTTATAGTTTAAAACACATTTTTATTATAATGTATGGAAATCTATTTGGATAATCGTAAGTCTAGGTCCCTTTTACTGATTTTTGATTAAGTTCAAGTTAGTATAGTGCATCCAAATTAGATACCAATTTAAATAGTATTGTCCTTAGAAATAGGCTGTAATATAAAAAATAATTTTAACGTTTTTGGGGTTCCTAATCCCCATCAATTATGTCACGTTAAGGAACCCTACTCTATCCTGAAAGATTTTCGAATTTCACCTAACTAGCCTCTTCAGCACCATAAATCACACAAAAATAAACGACAATGTCGTGCTATTGCATCGGATTATATTGATTGATGAGAAATATGGATTTGACACAAAGTGATGTAGGCCTTGACAGTTCAAAATGTTAAATGTTCAAAAATTAAAAACTATTTAATTTTTATAGTTTACTGCCTTAGTAAATTATTTTACTTATAATGGGAAATATTTTCCTCATAACTCATAGCATAATATTCAAAGCAAGACATTGGTCATATTGGTTTACGAACTAGTTTTTGTTTATATTTCTCTAAGTAGAAAAAAACCGGCCAAGTGCGAATCAGAGTCGTACCATTATTAATTTATCGTAAAAAATCACATTTGTTGTATGGGAACCCCTTAAATATATATTTCATTCTACTTTTTAGTACTTGTTGTTAGTGGCTACAGAAATACTTACAGCATCTGTAAATATGACAACTGTCTAGCACGGTTCACAATGTACAGCCTGGTGACAGTCGGCCAGATACTCAGCGGAGCCTTAGTAATAGGGTCCCGTTTTACCCGTTGAGTACGGAACACTGAAAAGTACTGCTTTTGACTTTCGAGCTTAGCTTAAAATCTGCAAGAATGCGCGGAGCACTAACATTTCCATATGGCTCAACACAAACTGACCAACACACCCACACCGTTCCTCTTTTATGCTTACCTACCGTAATACTTAGGTCTCATAACTCGCTTCGCATATACACCGGTAACTGCAATGAGGCTCCGACGAAAGAACAAACTTACAACCAGGAAGTTTTTCTACAAAATATATTTAAGTTTAAAAAGTTTTAGTTAGCCTTTTGGGATACATCAAAAGAGATATTTATTAGTACCTATCACCTACATGTCAGGTCATACAGGTCATACATGTAACAGCGACAAAAAGTATATGAATACTGGAGGCTTAGCACATGATGATTGGTGCGACAGTATGTCGCCGCCAGATAGATCTCCCGTCCTTCACTAGCTATATTAACAAAAGAGGGACGGATAGACTATCTCGCGGCGAGATACTGTCGCGCCAATCATGTGCTAAGCATACAGGAAAAATACCGACATTATGACATTACGAGTATGAATACCTGCAACTAGGTATATATTTCATCAGCTTGATTGAAAATTATTTGCACATTTTCTACCAGTTAAAGCCGCAAATCAGATTTTCGAAAACAAGCAAAACATATCAAATGAATCTACGGCATGACAGTTAATATCAATTGTGTAAATTAACTTTGCTTACAATATGTTCGATGCCTGTTTCCAATTACCTGAACACAGCTTATTATCGTCATAACACTTTGAAATGGTAATCGAATTTACATATTAACCCTATTTGTTTAATTACTTGTCCTATCATGTAATGTTGTGTTATGTAACGTTCTAGATATATATAACATTGTTGTTTGAGGCAGCTCTTATAAAAAAAAAATAACAAGCGGGATTTCAACATCAATAACAAACTATTTGTTAACGTTTCATTTTGTCGTCATCAAATACAGCTGAACAAACGGTATTCCGTATAAATATCGCGAACTTGGCTATAAATATTAACTCAACAAAAACTGTCGGATTTTGATTAAAATTTGGTGGTTATAGTGGATGTCCTACTACGGGTAACACATGTTTCTACTTATATAATTCGATTAATCGGTACGAACAGACCAACTACTTAAAAAACAAATATATTAAAACAAGTTAATTTGTTCCTACATACTTATTGTTTCCCCGAAACAACAAATTTCTATATATCCCATTAATCGGATTAAAGTACATTTAAATGCCTCATTGTTTTATCATATGCAGTCATAAAACATAATTTACAAGTAAGATTAAATTGAATGAAATAATTCCTAGTATACTAAGAATGCGTTTTTGCATGAGCTTTGTTTTTGTTTTTTTAGGAATCGTTTTAGATTTTTGACATCTATTACACATACACAAGCATTAAAAATAAATGATGTCATTTCTTACTAAAAATAATGTTAATGCAAACCTGATTTATTAAGCAATGGGTATTTCTGTCATTGGTAATACTGGCCATGTTTTTATTTATTTACTATTTGTTTGACCAATTATATATAAACTATGCTCAATCGCCAATTTAACAGCTGATGAAGTTATATAGCCCTCTTAAGATAAGTTACGATACTTGGTAGCAGGTAAATATTGGCTTCCAACTTTATAGCGAACATGTTTCGTAGATACGTGACCACAACGTGTCTTGATTAACCATCCTAGTACCAGTGTACCATCAGGTATAGGGTACGAGTAACAGCATCAGCACTGGGCGCTGGGCCTCACGATGCCTGGCTCGGCGCCGCTCCCCGCCCGCTCCGTCCCCGCGGCACCCCGGTCCTCCCGCATTGCCCCGAGCAGGAAAGCCGACTCCGAGAGTGTAGAGATAAAACGTATGTTCGTTTTATTTTCACATTTGTCAGCGTTCGTTTTGTGCCCACTAACATAAATTGGACGTGGAGGGAAACCTCGCAGGTGAATGTAAAATAGCCCGGTGTTCCCAAGATAATACCGCTGAAATTTTACGACACCATTAAGGGATTTATTGGTCTTGTCACATTCAGAAGGAATACTATTTCCGAAAGCAATATTTAAAATATCTCTTTCGACCGAGAACAATCAAGGTATCGGCTTTCATGCTGAAACAAAAGCTAAAGAAAACGTTTTCTGTGCCGTGTTTACTGTTTATTTAAATAAGGATTTTGTGCTCTCCGCACTTATTAAGGTTGAGCTCTGTTGATGACAGTCCAATAGATACAATATAATGATTTACGTTTCTTATCTGTGTCGGTCGGAATTGTTGTTTTGTTGTAAGTAATGAACGTTAATGCTATGTGAAACCGTAGCCTGCTACGGGCTCGTAGGCCGCAGCGTTTTTCGTCATGCTCTAGTGCCCGATCTGAGCTCGGGGCCGGTGTCTGGCACTGCCAATAACTGTTGTCCTGTACCCTAATGGGTGAAACGGGCGTTCAATTAAACGTGCCAATTCGGCCCGAGATAGCTCTGTTAAACGCCACGCATGAGGAATTCGCCTGAAATTGTCTGCTTTCGTCGCTGCTCAACAAAAACGAAGTATAACAGGTATCGCTAAACAGTAAACAACTTATACTTGTACGTTAAATGCTAAAAATGTATCAGAAATGATGTTTTAAAATATTTTTTGGGAATAACTGCCTTTAAACTTGTGTCAAACGTTCAACCAGTAAATTTTAGTTTTCCTTCAAATAAGACCCAACACAATAAAAATTGCGCCGACATTGTTTAATTAGAAACAAGTCGAGATCATGGTTGCGTGCCACTGATTTCTATTTAAATTAGGTATATTATTTAAGCAGATTAAATTAAGCAATCTACATTTTGTTACTGGCTACTAGAACACTACCAACCACTTCAGCAAACTCTTGAATTACGTGAAAGAAATTACAGGATAAAATCTAGTGATCGTAAGATCTAACCGAAAATATACAGACAAGAGTCGCCGCCGACATTTTCTCGTAGACTAATAATTAGCTAATGAAAATCGGGCCCGTCTCCACTCTACTTCATAAATATTTTCCTTATTGCCTGTTACCACGACCTGTCGATAAATTTATGGAAGGGCCGGCGTCACCTGAAATTTTATGGTTTCTTTCTTCGCCACTCGCTTCTTATATTTATTACCTGCCTATTCAAGTTTTAACATTTATGAAATAGTAAAGATCCGTTCTCCGCAGGCTTAACCAATTTTATTATAAGAGGTGACAATCCTTAGAACTGCACTTATTATTTAATATTTATTACACTGTTGAGGACTTTTACAATAAAGGACTAATATATAGATACGCGCTCAATGCAAAAAATATGTATCCATAACTCATTTGTTACTACTATAAGGTCGTGCACTCGTATATTTATTTACGTCTTACCTTGACCGTACCTCAATATCAAAGTCGTGGCTGAAAGGCTGTACTTTTTAACATGTTTATATATAAGGGTTTGTTATTGTAATGATTTTTTATAAGTAGTGTACTCGAACTAGGGGTCGATAGATCAAGTGTTTAAACAGTCTAATGTATATTTTATCAGAATTGTTAAACTCGAATAGCATTTGCTGTTATTTCAAATATATAGCTATGGATATTAAACCCCGCAAAGTATTTCATTAGAGGAATTCAATTGTGAAATCTGACCGAACTACCTATATCAAACGTTTATTTCAGATATTGGTATTGTACAGATTCTTTACAAGGTCCCAGACTAGGAAATATTTGGTTGAATTTCTTGAATTGTTTGCACTACCGTATTCTTATTCGTATGTTGATTTTTGACCCAAAGTCAGTTTCGTAGCACATTATTAGCACCTGCGCTTTCGCCGCAGCGATAGAAAAAAGTCCTGTCGTAATCTCGATCGACAAACTTGCACCTTTGTAATATTCTTCTAATAAATACCTTTCCCCAAATGTCGACACATTTTCCGAATGTCGGTAAGCCATTTTTGTAACGGTAACCTTACCTTTATTATTTCTGACATCTCTCGGCGACTGCGCCTTTATCCGAGTACTAATGCAAGCGGAGCAAGGAATGTGGGTTTTAAATCTAAATCAGTGTTCTAAAACGAAGAATTTAAAATGTGAATAGAGGTGCGCGCAGGATGAACGCGAGGCACGACGCTGGCAGTTCTCGGTGCTAAATCTCGCAGAGTACATTAAACGTTTTCCGATATCGAAAGCACAAGCTCTCGCCGCGGCTGCGGTCCAGTTGAATAACAAAGAACTGCGTAGTATGGCTATTGAAGCACTAATGGACTCCGGGATTTATGAAGCTTTCTACAGGCTTTGTCGCACTGCTCCTATGGACTTACATATTTATAAGTGTCCTTCGAATTTAGGGCGCTGAATGAGTGCTGCGAAAATGTGCCACCCGCGAGGCTTAGTTCCGCATTATCAATCATCAAGCTTGCAATTACAATTGTGAATCATAGAATATCCATTGCCATCCTGTATTTCAGATAAACGCATAATTAAATGCCTATTGCTGGGGGCGTGTCATTTTGCTCGAATAAATTTATAGGACAAGACAATTAGGTTCCAAAATAAACGTTTTGCGGAATTTATTCCTAGCAAGTTGGAAATAGTTGTAATAACTTCATTTAGTCCTAAATGTATGAAATTCAATTCGCCCATTACCAGAGCTTGAGATACCTAAACATTTTAGTGCCAAGTAACTGTAAAATATTGCAAATTTCTGTTTTTTTTTTTGCTTGTAGCTCGAAAACGTTACCTACGTTAGATGGAAAACATATTCAAGTAAGTATTAGGGCATTTTCACTTCTAGGGACACCCCATTAGCTTAACTCTCACAAAAAGTTAACTTTGTCGATGTTAGTTTTGTAACGACAATTAAGCATTAATTATTAACAAAAATAATTATTTATCATTTAATCCAGAAAGAATATGCGTTTATGCAATATAAAAACATGAATAAAGTGGATTTACGTAAATATTTCAAAAGTTAACATTGTAGTACAGATTTCTGTAAGGAAATTAGTTGAGAGAATGAAAAATGAGTGTATTTGGAACAGCTGTCAAAACTCAAGTGCGTCACTATTCTAGTGTCCACAGTTATCAAGAATATCGATATGAAATGTCAAATCAGTATGTCTTCTCAATATAAACCGCACGGCATTCGATCTCGAGTAATATCAGAATAGGATCTTCATTTGACTGTATACGATTTAAAAAAAAAAACAAGCGGATTTAATTACTGCCATTTTGATTGAATGCATGTTAAGTACATTTTAGTTGGAAATGTGATTAGTACTTAGTCGCTCGGCGTAATGTGTCGACAATAAAATGAAATATTGGCGTAGGTACAAAGACATACTTCAAGTAGAATTAGTAAAAATGCAGGTAATTTTGCTATGGTTTATGAACCCATTTTAAAGTACTAATACTATATACGTAATTAGGCATAAAGTTTACATAAAAGTACTACCTATTCCATCTAGCTAGAAATTAATTTCTCAAAATAATCTAGTTTTCTTCTCCTATTATATTGTTTGTACATTGTGTATTTACAATAGGTACGCGAATACTCTATAACTTACTAGTATTACACAGAGTGTACTACAAGTAACTGCATTTCCGTTACCAGTCCGTTTTTGGGACTCGGAATAGGCCTTGTAAGGGGCTTCTGGCAAATACGATTGCAATATTTTTTTCCTTACATTTTTTCCATAACTTCTTCAGGTAAACATAATTTGAACCTATGATTTGTAACAAGACATCCAGAATGTCCTAATGGGACAAGTGTTTAATTATGATTTATTTATTGATGATACGTATTTAAAATGAATGGGTCAGATGTGACGATGCTCCAAGATTTTGAATGAATTTCTTAGGCGGCGATTGATACATATCCCAAAAGTTACCGGGATAACAGCGGAATATTAGAAAACAATTACATACGACTGTGGCGAAAACAAAACACAAAATAAATGATGCTAAGTTGTGCAAAAAAATAAATGAAATAACAGTTTTCTCGTTGTGAACACAACACACAGGATCATTAATCACATTGCACACTCGTTGAAACTCGCTATAGCGTTTGATTAGGTACAAACTCGTACCTTATTTGCAGCGGATATAGTTACCTACATCCTGGCTTAAATAATTAATTTACATATTAACAAGTACTGGAATAAACCTATTGTCCCCTGTATAGTCCGACCAATCACAATCTTAGAAAAGTGGATAAATTATTATTATTTTAGTAGATCCTAGATTGATCGTTTCTGACAACTGAGTGAGCACACGTTGTAGGAAGTATCTTTTGATTTATCTGTTTTACAAATACAGGGATTAGTCTTACAATTGTTTTAGAACTTATATTAAATCAACCACAGATTTGTAATTTTTTGAATGGTGGTTTTTCAATCCACACGCACACAAGTTAAACGCCTGGAATTTAAGTAGTGTTTATCATTGTAAATCGTGAATATTTGAGATACAATAATATATAAAATATATGTATTTGATTGATGTACGGACGGACGGACAAATACACATGACGAATCCATAAGGGGTCCGTGTTTTGCCATTTGGCAACGCAATCCTAATTACACCCAACCCGTAACGTTGGTTTTATCTAACTGAACACTGGAATGCCTATCAACATTACTGACCAGCTATTTCTAAATAACGGGAATTTACTAATCGATATGGAGCTTTGTTATTCAAACAGGGAAATATTTCGCTGTGGTCATAAATAGGGGTAGCGTTCAGCGAGTTCTTCTAGTTCGTTGCGCGTGATGTATTGTATTGGAGCCAGATTCAGATGTAAATCGGTATATGTATGCTGATGTAACGATTTTTATTATGGCAAAATTACTGTGTAGATATGAAACATTTTAGCAAGTTGTACAGTCGAGGGCATTAATATATATACACTTTTCCATACTGATCCCTTACAAATGTGTCTATATATTAATGCACTCGACTGTACTTCTATGGATGCACTTATTGGATCTTAGTTAAGTATCGTTTGAATAGAGAGGGATTTAAGTTATTAAAATATGTATAAAACACAACACAATGTTACGAAACATGCAACTGCAACAATTGCAACATGCAACCAATAAAATATTTTTAAAATATAAATAAAACTGCCTTCAAAAATACACTGGAACTGAAAAAAAAAATTATTTTGGATACATATAATTACGATTTCCTACCCAAACCTTTGCCTTATACATTTAAATAAAATAATACTGTACCTAAATGGGGTACCTAAATAGGGTAGGTACAATATACTGATCTCTTTGAAGTCGGTGCCGATCCAAATACGTTTACAAGTATATGTATTTGATATACAGGGTGGTCCAAACCTTGACGTCAAAAAAAATCCTTGGGATATGTTTAATTTTTTTTTTATTTACGTACATTAATGCTATTTTGATGCGTTTTTAACGTAAAATTTTGAATTTGGTATTTTTTTATCCGACTTGTATCAAAGTGAGGACGTTCATTTTTTTATCAGTAAATGCTTTATTTTGTAGTAATACTTTCAAAAGAAAAACTATTTAAAAAACCCAATAGTTTTTTTTTATTAATAATTTCTTCACTCCAGAATTTCTCAAAGAATAAAAATTTCAAAAATTCATAACTCGAAAACTACAAAAAATCGGCTAACATACATGGGGTATTTTCTGATAGCCCATGACGTGAGGAATCTAAAAAAAATTTTTTGACGTCAAGGTTTGGACCACCCTGTATATTTACAATTAGAAGGTATATCTTGAAAGCTGATGCTTACCGATTGGTCCCATTTTAATTTGGTCCAGTCCTGACAATATCTTTCATGATACATCATATAAATTGTAAAGCATGACAAATGGACGAATATCTCGATATCACGCCAACCGAGATGTTCCCGTTGACACCAAGTCGGTTGAAGACGTTTTTTTTTTTAATTTTTATTTGGTGATTATTCATTCCTCAGCTACAACAGCACCTATATATCGTAGTACCATAGTATATACCTATAGATTACCTCTATTAAACAAAACATTGTAAGTAGAACCTGTTATCATTTTGGGACCATTCTGTGGAGTGAACACTATACAGGCCGTCCCAAATCTATGAGACGTGAAGGGAAAGTACCTTAAATATCGTAGTTAAGGTATTTTTCTCAAAAATAACTTTATGTTAAGTTTAAAAAACAGTAACTCTACATCCAAGTATTTTCTAAAATTTACTTGCTTCGTCTGGAAATGTAACTGACTTAAATGTGTAAAAAAATCACCCCTATTAATACCTACCAATCGAAAAGATATCAAAAAAAAATTCTGAATTGACATAGTATTTTTGAAGGAAGGAACTGCGTTAAATGCCGGAATAAAATTGTGAGTTATTTTCCTATACGTACAGTCAAGAGCAAAAGTAAGTGATAATTCTTGTTCGATTATAGACCTTATTCCATTGTGATAAGGCACAAGGTGATCACTTACTTTTGCTCTTGACTGTACAATCGCCATTAGATATATCGGAGCAGCCATGGCGCTTGAAAAATTCTTACATTGCACTCTGACTTTATGAAAATAGAGGCCCGGGGGGTTACCATGACGTACTAATGTGATTCAGCTTATAGGTTCAGGGAAAGGGACAGTGATATACGACACGTATAGCCTTGTCCCTTTCTCCCAACCTAAACTGAACCGCATTAGTACGTCATGGTAACCCGCCCGCTCATATGTTTATGACTCCCTGAGCCCCTCCGATATACAGGGTGTTTTTTTTTCGACCGTTCAAATTCTACGTAGTGAATGTGTAGGTCATACTGACCAACTTTTACTATGGGGACAAAATCGAAATCGCGAAAAAAAATCAGCTGTTTAACATTTCGGCCGGCGTAATGCCGCCAATTTGTATGAAACAGCTGATTTTTTTTTCGCGATTTCGACTTTGTCCCCATAGTAAAAGTTGGTGAGTATGACCTACACATTCACTACGTAGAATTTGAACGGTCGAAAAAAAACACCCTGTATGGATATATCTGATGGAGGCTATACCTACGACTTTGAGATTCGTAACGACGGTATGTAATAGGAGATCATAATCACACTAGTTAGTCCGGGGCGTTGTGCTCGCTAGGCGTAGTGAATAATAGACTAGTGAGCTGGGCCCCGACACGAACGAGCTCTGATGCCGCGGTATATGGCCCGTGAATAATCCCACCGTAATACCCGACTTAATGGGTTGGAATTTAACAATTAGTTGTTTTCTTTCTGCCTCGTCAATGATGGAGCTTCGCCTGGATCGAGGCCCAAGTGTTACCGAAAAAAAAACTAAAAAATATTTCAGATTATAATCTATCAATAGATAACAAAGTGACACTTAATACCGGAAACAAAAGAAGTGATAGATTCTAACAGGCACGCCCATAGATCATGTCATTACTTTACAAGCAGACTAACAAAATTTTATACATTACAACAACATAATTAACCCTCTTCGTAATTAAAACACTGAACTTCGTGTCATCGTCATCTTTGTGTGATACTGATAAGACTCAACGTGTAAATTTATTTAAACAGAACCCTAGGAATGGCCTCGCCTCCCAGGGGCCGGGTCTGTGCACACTTTAAGAATATCAAGTTTAGTAGATGGCGTTATTTACGTTGGTAATAAAATACCGTAACTTAATCAAATATCTGTCTGCGCATCTTATTATATTTTTATTTCTCGGATTATTTTGTATTCGCAGCACTCCTGAGCATAATTAGTAGGCATAACTGGTAATCAAATCTTCATATTCGCCGGAAACACTGTCGTTCATTTTGCTCTCGTTTTTCATGAGCAGCACTTACTTTTAGTACTTACATTAATTCCGCTGATAAACCAGTCACCCTTTGTTCGTCAACAATAATGCGACGACTGCTTGGCATTTTAATCAAGGCTGACGAATTTTTAACGTCGGCCGGGCAGCAGGTACCGTGGCCGCGAGGCGAGGCGATATCAGCCTCGGCATCAGCCCGTAGCGCCCTGCCTCACCCGCTTCGGTAGGGTCGCCCACTTTAGTTCCCAGCCTGCCGCGTTGTTCTTATCTTTGAGTAATTACCTTGTTGTTTTGTGTTTGTTATTTCTACAGAGGCGAACCGCTTGCCCTTTTATATTTGTGTGTGGTAGTCGTATAAACAGGCTGCCACTTCCCCCATTTTACAAATTCTTTTGTTCTACATATTTCTACGAATGAAGTGTGTCTGGGAGCTCTAAAATGTTTTCCGTTTTTCATTAGTATATCAAATCTCAGTTCTGGTTTTGATAGTAATGGAGAAAGTTGGCCAGCATCTACATTTTTAGTGGTGTGGTAAATGTCATAAAAAGTTTCTTCAGAGGAAAATGTACATAGAATTTCTGTGCGAACATGCAGATATTTTTATGGCTGGATTTTTTGTTAGATGTTTTATATCTCGTTTTGAAGCTAGTAACATGGTAGAACATAATACATATTTCAGGGCAACCAATATCAAATATTTCCACATGTCATCATACCGCATTTAAAGAGTACCTAAAGAAGAACTATAATTACCTACTACTTATTATACAATTACGAGTACTACTGGTATTTTTGACAGACGCATATGAAACGTCAGAGTCGGGTTAGGGCCCATTATCAACTACATCATTGCCATGCTGAAATATTTGTTTATTTATTTAAACTTTATTGCACGCACTTAATGCGCGGGCTTAGATGTATTCGGGAGCTTGGATTAGATAATTTAGGTACATAAACGTAGGGCTGAATAAAGCTCATCTAAAAATGCTGCAAAGAGAAAAATAATAATTAGAAGAAAAAAAATATAGCCATCATAAAATTAGTAACGTCTTCGAATAAAAGAAGAATAGTGTCGCCTGCTTGCGAATGCTTTCAATAGCTTGGTCCATGAAATCGCAAAGTCGATAAAAATACGTGCACTTTAATCAACATAATTTCGACAGCTGGTCTGTACATTACTTATGCAAGATTCATATAACTCACGGTTTTGTAAGTAGTTTCAGTGCTTACTCGTATCAATCGATTAGAGTAAATTGCTAGTAACTGGCCATTCTCCAGTAACTGGACAGTGGACATCTTATATAAAAATGAACTCTATGTGCTTATAGTTAGAATTCATTTTAAAACCTTGTGTCATGTCAATCTCCCTCTTCCAAAATTATTTTTTATATAAGGTGGCCAGTTACTGGAGGGTGGGCAGTTACTAGCAATTTACTCTACCATCTATCAACCTATACCTCTACACATATGTGAACAATTTTCCGCTTACTTTTCTAGTTACTGCATGGTTATATTATTACTACTACATGTTTAGTACGTAAATTAAAATTTCCTCAACGCGAAATGTTATGATGGGACCGTAAAGTGCCATAATTTTCGTGACGCCGTCGCCAGCGTGGTGCAGTGGCTGCAGCTTATATGCACCTGCGGATATTGCCTTCGGCGTAAATCAAATTTCTTATTTTGCCGCGGTACTCGTTACTGCCTCGTCCCTGCTTTAGCGAGCGCGCACAGCTGCGCTCAGTCTTCATGTACGTGCAAACTACCTTTAATTATGACGCTTTTCTTAGTGCCGGTTGCACGAAACCGTCTGTCGTAACTGTCCGTTAAAACTGAGTTCGTAAATATTTCGTGTCTCAACCACGTCTAGGATTAGCACAGTAAATTTTATATTTTTTCCAGTAAAATGCCTCAGTTTGTGGTAGGATTTTAGCTTTCGTTTGCTTTAATACTTCTAATCTAACCCATACTTAAATATTAGTTATACGGCGCGCCTAACATTTAGGCGCGCCGTACACCTTGCACCTTGAACTTTTTACGGACTTTAAAAACTTTACGTAAGAACTTACAGGGGTACGGCTGGTCTTATAATTGTAGGCCAGGCTCGTGTTAAATGTATGGCAATTACACAAATCAACCTAGTCCCACGAAAAGCTCAATTAAGGCTTGTGTTATCGATACTAAGCGACGATATAAAATAATAGGTAGATACTATATGTATAGATACTTAAATACATAGAAAACAATCATGGCTAGCGAATAAATATTAGTGATGAACACACAAATAAATTCCCTCGCTGGGATTCGAACCCTGAATCTCCAGCTTCATAGTTAGGGTCTTTACCGACTTTTATATAACTTAAAAAATGTATGCGATTGCAAATCTAATTTTCTTTAAATTTAAAACTTTAACGGCCTGTTTCACAATCTCCAATTAAAGCTATCTGTCAGATAAAAAATAACACTATCTCTTTCTTTCACCTGGAAGAATAAAGAGAGCAGCGTGTTATTTTTATCTGACAGATAGCTTTAACTGGATATTGTGAAACAGGCCCTAAGTGTATTTATTTATGTTTAGTAGGTGTACGATGTACAATAACTTAAAAATATATAATAAAAATAAATGTAATTGTAAAATTTTGTTACTTTTTATGTTACGAAGTGTGCAATAAAGAGTATTGTAAATCGTTCACCACGGCATGATCGATGACTCGTGATATGTGTGATCGAATGGTCTTCAGAGGAATTGTCAATTTATAAGTTCACATTAATCATCAATCATCAAATAGTTAGACGCTATCTGGATGTTATGAAGATTGCGTAGCATGTTCATGAATTACAGATTGTAATAGCCACCTATGAGCCAATACGATTAATATTTAATGGTGCCATTCTGCGCCGAATTACTCCATGTCTGCGGTCGGGCTTGCACTGAATTACCTACGGCGTGACGTGAATGGGTGTCATATGCTTTGTCATTGCGTTGATGCATGACGAGAATGTCACATCTGCGGAGAATTGAGACATGTTTGTTTACAGTACAGCAAACTTGGGACTATTTTCCACATAAATACACGAAGTTCTTTCTGGCTTTAAGCGATATTATTTTGATTTTTTAACATTATTTGTGTTTTGTAAATATTATGTTCATATACGGGTGAATATGAGTTGCAAGCTTACTGTTTGCGCAGTAAACTATATTCTAAATTATGAGTTCTCGCGGCATCGCAAAAACATATTGTTAATTTTATATCCTACTTCTATTAATCGAATCTCGGATCATATTAATAAATGCTGATAACTAGACCCCGGTATCGGAGGTGTAAAATGATAGCTGTCAAGTTCTTAATTAGGGATAGGTAAACACATTTTGTGATGTCGATATCGATACTCGATTTTTTGTACAATTATTTTTTTACGTACAATGACCATTTAATGGTATCCCTTTTTTTGGGATCTATCAATGACATTAAATAATAAATGGACGCAGAGAGTCAAACAAAAAAACCAAGAAAAGTGGCACTATAAGTCATTTCTATCATGTTTCAGTTGAAGCTAATAACGCTCACTTACTATAATAAAAAAACTCAAAGAATAAAAAACTTTGTGAAGTGAGCAATAAGTGTCAAATTTGCGAACAACACCGCAAAATAGTAGAAACTTTTTATGTTTAAGGAATAATGATGCTATACCGTAAGGTGACCAAATGTCAACTGTCAGAACTGAATAGCGGAGCAAAAGGACCGCAATATTTACTTCTGCAGCCCATTTTTTGGGGCCATTTTTTTGAGCTGTTTGGAGATCCACTTATATATTCTAAATCAATGGGATCTATGATAATAATTATCATTTAATATATAAATCATTACTATTACAATACCAATCTTTGGTTGCTATTACATTTATTATGTTTCGAGTTGCACAACATTGAATAAAAACTTTTGAGATATTAAATACTTATAATAAATTATTTATGTCAATAGATAGTCAAAGTCATCTTACGACGATGTCTTCGATTATTTAGCCGTGTTTACGAGTCTATTCGCCTAAAATAAGTTATACAATAGAAAGTGGAGTCACTTCCTTCTGAACACCCTGAACTTCAAAAATGAATGAAAAACATTTAATATACAATTTGCAGAATAAGTACACATCATTTTGCAACGAAACGCCTGATCTGTTTCAAAACCCTATGTAAAATTATTACTAAACTACTTAGTCGACTCTCCTGCTTTTAAAGTTTTGGCCTTGATGAGCTGTGATCGTCTAGAGATTGATGGTGGACACTGGACCCTAACATTGTTTCATAGTAACCTAGAGTCTTTGACAATAACAGAATATGTGGAGCTTGTGGAGATAAATAATAATGCCTAAACTAAAGAATAAAGAAATGTATTCGCAAAGATTAAAACAAGATTATTAATAATTGTTCAACAGTCACATTATAATAAACATTTCTAATGTAAAGAAGTATGTAGATATTTATAGAGAATGGCATAGCAAAACATAATTAGTTAATTAGGAAACAATTAGTAACTTAAAACATAAATTAACAATGCAATTCCTTAATATTAAAGAAGCCCCACCTGCGAAGAGAGATAAGCAAACATGAGAATTTAAAGTATATAAGGTTAAAAAAAAAACAATAAAAATAATTATTGTTTTTTTTTCCTAATCCACTACCAGCTATTTCTTGTCGCGGCTAACTTGTGATAGTCCATTCCTTTGCTTTTCTACCAGAGTTTCAAAGGAATATAAACATATTTTTACAACAATTATACTCTTAAGTACTGAGTTAATATAATAAAATAGAACAATGGAAGATTTTCCATATCCCTAGTCTACGTTCATATGAATTCTTAAAAGAACTCACATCTAGCTGTACATGTGATAGTGTTACTTCATCATGTACGAACTATCATCAAGCAGGATGTGGTCTGCGACCCTAGGCTAACCTAACAGACGCTACCAGCATTTCGGAAAGCCTATTGCAAGCGAGAAGAAATGCCAAGAAACTCACTTGTACTGAGATTTCAGCTCAACTACCTACAACAGTCATTATTTATATAGAGTAGAAGGAGTACTGTAACGGCCTTAGCCTATCCATTACTACCAATGTCATTTAGAATTCCAGATTTAAAAAACCATTTGCATAAGAAAGTATCACATTCAAAGTATAGTGTACTATCTTCTGATCTTATGTTACATTCGATCAGTGCTAGATCCAATCGGTTTTCCAAATAATTCACAAGATCCTGTAATGGATTACAGATTATTTATATTTTAGCATTTATTGTATTCAGTAAGTTGAACTCAAATTAGATTTAAAAAGTTGATATGCTAATTTTAAAGCATAGGTAATCCATAATAATGGATTCCTTAAGATTTGTATATTTAAATACAAAGAGCCCTCACTTAGGGTAAACTTTAGATAAGTATGTAAGTATACATAGATATTTGGTCTAGATTACTAATAAGTAACCTAGGTTTTATTGTATAATATAAAAGCAAAGACTAGATTACTTCATAGCCTCTTTTGTGCTGTAAATAGTAATTTATTTTATATTATATCAATATGTATGAAGGTTTAGATTTGGATACAAATATATATTATAAATGCAGTAGTCTTTTGATTATATTAAATACTTGATTATTATACTGTGCCTTTACATGAATAGTATTTATAAAGATGGAAAAGAAATTAATGGTATTTCAAATACATATTACAATGGTTTTCATGTGTTCAACCTAGATTACTAGATTAGGTAATTGGAGCTTTATTTCCAAAACAAAGCAGCTGCTCTGAAAATTATGCATGCACACAAAATAGGTAATTTACACAATGAAATCCCATAAAGATGATGGTATAAATTCTTCTAAATGGTAGGTTCAGGTTACTGAGATCATATTTCCTTGATGGAAAAGCAGCACACTGCTCTGTGCACTATGCGCACTACAGACAGACATTTCTCACAGAATAATGATTGAAATTTCGTAGCACCAAAATATCTCTCAACATTAAGCTCTACTTGTTAGTAGATCTCCGATCAATATACTATCAATATGCAACCCTTTGACGGGCGGGAGAACAGAGTTGGTCCGAAGGCCTATAGTCAAGATCTCGCTACGACAAACAAAAATAAACACTTACCAGTTACTTTGAACTCGCTTTCTAATCAAATTCTATGTCATCTGACTTGACTTTAATACACTAAAACTTTCCTACAAACTTGTCAAATACTAAGACAACACAGTTCCTGAAATCGCATTGGCCATTTCGTTATCACCGTTCGGTTTCCACAGCCGACGCTTTACATAGAGGGTTAATAAATACACAAAACAAATACATAAAAGTGACCTCGAATGCAAATGCAATCTACTCTAGGTGTTGTTAGTAACCCAAATATCTCCTAGATTATTATTTCCCATTGTTTTATATTTATGCAACATAGGTACGTTAACCGGAAGAAACGGGCGAATTTAAATATGAAACTCACTTTTTATTCCCAAGACTAGGTGTATTTTATGTAGGTAATTACTGTAAAGTTAACACTCGATAAGATAATAATCAAAAACTCACCAAACCGAAGGTATTTGCAACTTACTATTACTACACTACACATTTTCGTCTACCACGTGACCCTCTTGCAGAGCGACCGCCCCTTCTCAATCTCAACCAGAAAATCCTCCCTTTTCCAAAAAATGGCGTCTATTTATAGGGTTTTCGAACTTCCTAAAATGAATCACTAAAATTCCCGAACCAAGTAAAACGTTGCTACTATTTAATATCGACCTTATTTTCTACAGCCTTAAGTTTATTTTATCTTGACTCTAGGTTCGACTTAGAATCAGTTTCTTTCTATATGATTTTTCGGCCATGTTTTCTAGGATTTTGCACACGTCACTAGCATCGTCCTTTTTAGGTTTTAATAATTTCGTACTGATGTTTGATTAATGGATTATATTTCGAATATACTTTTTAGTTCGAATGTTAATATTAATTGTTAGTATTGGATAGTACGAATCCGACTAGACCCACTATCGCGTATTTCAATTGCCGAATTGAACGGAAATAAATTAATTCAATGAAGTACTTCGTTGACTATTTACGATCGTTTAATATCTTAATATTTGCCAATTGCGTTGGTTTACTATGGATACATATATAAAAATTATAAATATAATTATGGAATATATGTAGCAGTTCAAACGGACTGTTACAATTTCCAGATGTTGGAATATAAAAAAGCACATGGTGTCGAATTACCATCAAGAGAAAATCAACAACGTATGTTCTACTAATATTGATTATTTAATAAAGGATATTCCATTCCAATATTTGTAATTTTGCATATCTTGCATTGCAACTCAATCTTGTATGAAAACACTAAAAAAAAAGAAAAAAAAACAATTAAACTGTAACCGAGATCTGCTTAAGTTTTCGTCAGTTGTAATGTAACATACTTTGGACCAAATTCGAAAACCCAAACTTCAGAAGGTTCATCGACAATTGCCTCAATAAAAAGTATGGCGATGTTACATAACATTAAATATTTTATTTTGTTGATTTTGTAATTATATAGTCCTAGTTTATATCGTAAATAGATGCGTTTAATTAAAGTCTTAGCTTATTATTATGAATATTATGATAAAGAAAAATTATCGATATGTAACTTTAATTATCGACATCACAAATATTTTTACCCCATCCCTAAGAACTTGACAGCTACCATTTTGCACCTCCGATACCGGGGTCTACTGATAACAAAATATTTACTAACATCGCGAGACAAACAAACAACATTGCAGAATTCTCTGAACAACCACTTTATTCAGTTAATTATAGTTTGAAATATGGAGCAGCCATTATTGGAACATATCTTAATTACGCATGTACCAGATCGTTTCCTCTCCATTGTGGTTATAAGTGACGTATACATTCATATATATATATATGTATGCAAACGAAAATCACTCATCAGCCCTTAGCAAATGAATAGCGGAATGACAGAGCACAACGTTCGCGGTTCTCTTAATGCTCACTCACAAAGCGAAACGGCTTGGGCGGCACCGTAGGCAGCGCGCGCGGTACGCAGCAGCGGTGATTATGATAATGACGCGGTGGCCGCGCTTTTTGCGCTCCCGTCCTATATTACGGAACTCGACACCATTTCTGATTTCACCCGCTCGCCGCCAGCAGCCGGCTGCAGCCGAGCGGCGAACGCCTCGCCTTAACCACTCTCAGATACTCATAAAATATGCAAGTCGCCATAATCCACGCCCTAAACGTCTTCTCCGACGCCTTAATTATTCATTCGGGCGGTTTGATATTTTAGAAAATTGTCGCGGTGCTGAGAACGGGGATGCTTCATAATTCAGAAGTCAAATACTGTCACAGCAGGTGCGACTAGATTGATAGTATTGATGCGTTCATAGTGCTTGAAACCAATTAGTTTTATGTCCATAGTTTATGAACAACAGAACATTTGTATATAGTACAGGCAGTCAATTCAGGAGCAAAATTGTATTCAATTGAAATCGCAATAGGCTTAGATTTAGAATGAAGCAAGGATTTAGAATGAAACCAAACATAATAAGGTCCTTTTTCTTCAGCCTTCCTGCTAAATATTATGTAATTGTTTCAGGACTCTGAAGGGGACACCCCTTTACATGATGCGATCTCCAAGAAACGCGATGATATGCTGACCCTACTTCTGGAGCACGGAGCTGATATGACTCTCACAAACAACAACGGTTTTAACGCTCTTCATCATGCAGCGCTTCGCGGCAATCCAAGGTTAGTACATTTTTCAGCTCATTAAATATTATATTTATCAACATAAGTTAAATACTTTATAGACAAATGAGAATGTAGATCAGTACAAACCATAACTATTAAGAGTGCCTAACGACCGATTACAAAAGACTATTTTTTTGATCATCCTTTGGTATTCGTGTCAATGGTGCAAGGTTAGTATAGTATTCTATCGTGTAATAAACCGCTCAACATATAAAATACTGATACACTGTATTACTTTGAACTGATATTAAATTCTCGTTTAGAGACCTTAATCGGTAAAGTTGTATATTATAGGGGCCGCACTTACTGCGGGTAGCTTTATAACGTTGGACTTTATCTGAAATAAACATAACATCGCTTGTTGTCCAGCGCTGTCCCCGAGAGAACGGGTAGTTATGAGCGAGCCTGCCGCACAATAAAGTGCTTAACGGGTCTAATACCGAGCTCGGAGAGTGTGGTCTGCGCCTTATGTGATGTCTTTATTGCTGTGCAGCATATGCGTAAAGTCAGCGAGGACTAAATTAGTCACATGAGCTGAAAACAGTATTTTACTGCTGAAAAGGGTTGCGTGCCGCTGTTCTGTTAAAGTGGCTTTCTTGGATATTAAAATAAATTATGAAATATGACCAACAATATTGAGTAAACTTTTGCATATGTATTAAAATATTATAATTAAACTAGGTAGGTCGACGTTTATAGTAGGATAGGACGCGTCCTTGCGATTACAATAAAAGTAGTGTTTTTGTCTAAAGGCGGACTTTCATACATTTGCGACCTTTGATTGTAGAGATTGGATTTTATTGTAGTAAACATAAACAACCCTAATGGCATAGGTAAATCTATTTGTATTCAAACTTGTACCCCTATTCAACTTTCACACTTGTAAGATTTAATATTCAATTGATAATCTATATGAAATTACAAAATTTACTTCAAGTATATTCAACACATAATGCGTGGAAATTGCCACTCGAAGACTAAAAGCAATTTTGCTTTTATGAGGTCAGTAGAAATAAGGAAGTATGGATTAACTTGAGAGTTGGAATGTTATGACTGCCTGATGAAACTAAACACCTTTTATACCCTCATGGCGCTAGAGGGGTGGAAATAGAATTGAAGCCCGTGCCGAGCCAATTGCTTTTAACTTCAAAAGTTTTAATTTTCCGAATAATAGATTCTGCTGAGCCAAATGGAATTTAAAGTAGTTCTTAAACACACATAGAATGTTGATGTTAAATAAGATTACGAGAGGAGAAAAATAATTCTTATTTTAATTCCTTAAAAGATACAAAACCATATAATAAGGGAATAATAAAAATCTCTGTTGTGTTGTAATTATTGCATATCATAAGAGGCAAAGCATGTCTATCATCTCTACCTCGGCCCAATAACTCTATGCTTGGTTTCGACGACTGTACGGGGTACGGGGTTTTTCGGCTTCCGGACAAAAACTCGACCTCGCTTTTGAGTTGCGATCTACCACAGGTAGTTATTTGTTTCTTTTAGTGTCTGGTTAAAATACGCGAAGGATCGACCTCACGGTCTTCTTCATGGAAGCTCACTGTTTGGCTGGAGTTGGGGGCAAGCAGCTTTTTGTTTTCTAATTCTTTAACTTGTTATCACAGTCTTTATTTGCTTCACCTCTGCTATTTTTGATGTTGCGCTCACTGTTATACAAACTCAGAGTTATATTCTTTTACACCAGTGGATCCGTAGTACTTGACTTATCCTCACTGTTTTGAGTTTGTCGAATCGCAGTTTTTTCCTCTTCTGCTTGAAGGCTACCAAGTTTAGCCTTGTAACATAAGGGATACCACTTGATAATTACAGTACCTAATAATCTAAATTACTATATTTCCGATTCATTAGATATTTCATTTTTGAATGATGGATCTGCCATTGGATTCCGTGGAAAGGTATTTTTAACTGAGCTCCAAAGATACATTAAGAGGTGTTTCAAAAACGCAAGAATAATGAATCTCCGCTGGGGAATCGTGCGTGAAGCGGTTTATTTGTGGAGGGCCGGAGGAGGCGCCGGAGCCGCCGGAGGCGCGCCTCGGCCTCGCACCGGCCGCCCGCATTTATTCAAGTCACGCGACGCGTCCCAGGGAAATAATACGAAATGTGGCTACGTGACCGGTTCATTATGCGGCGCCGCAGAGCGGACCCTCGCGGCACAGATCGGGTGCTTGCGAGCTGGACCGTGTAAGACAAGCGGTCACCACACGTTGCTGTTTCTTTACTCATGCTAGTAACCTAATATTTATTTGTTTGTGCAACCAAATGTAATAAATAAATCCGAAATTGTTATAGTCTGTTGTACTTGATAAACAGCAACCTATTTTGTGTAACAATTAGACCCACAGTTAATCCGCAAAACCTAGCAATGCTTTGTGACCGCTTGATGCTTCGCGCAGAGTGTCTTGTGACCTTAGGGATTGTACCCTGGTTGCTATCTCTTTGTAGTCTACCAAAATGCTTTTGTCCCACATCCGTGAATGTTCTACTACACTTAGTCTAACATTTTGAATGAGGTGATATTGAGGGATAGAGGAAGAGTACTTTAGAAGTAAAATAACGTTTTGTAGCAAAAAACATGTGTACAAATGTGTGTGCAAATAAGAAAACGTAGTGACTAACTGAATACCCAACGATCCTCTTAAGGACATTGTAATACGGGATCTGTCCGAAGTAATCTACGCTCCGCGGTCACCTCCGTCGCCTTCGGCTACTTTTTCATGTGTCGGCCCGAGCCGCATATTACAAACAGCCGAACGTGCTTCGGCACGTGGACCTTCTGGATTCCTTTTTAAATCACTATTAGTTCATGCTTTTGGACCCCTTCCGGATTTACTCGACCACTTGGAAACTACTTAAAAATATCCTCGCACAAAGTGCTTTGAGAAATGGGCTTTTTATGAGATAATGTTTTTTTTATGGAAACCGTGTCCCTTTTACAGTTTCTACGGGTACAGTGATGATTCCGTGTTTTCGAAGATAAATATCCACGATTAGTGCTTACATTAGTATAATAGTAGCTGTCTAAAATAAAATATTATTTCGTTTACTCAAATTAGTGTTAAAACTCCACCAAAGAATCTGTTAGATACCCAACAAATGAAAATAAAATTTACGAAAAAGTCGTTTAAATTCTTAGATTGTTGTTTAACAGCAATCGAATTTCAGATTGCCGTAAAACGTTCCAGATTTTATCGCGGAATGAGAAGTCGCTCGCGACTTTTCCCATTCGACAAAAACGTTCGTTTCCCCCTTGAGATGTAAAATCGTTTTATTTTATTACTTCCGCAGTATATCGTTATATCAGGAGCGCCCATCCTCTTCGGTTCGGAAAGTTCTTATACTAAAAAAAGTCGGAAGAATTTAATCCGACGACTTTGGAATCTTCCTATAACAAGAAGTTTTTGATGGCGGAGTTTAAGGCGCCTGTTGGTTTTTAGTGGTATATTTATTTTTATTAAATGAGAAGTATTGCGGTGTTCGCAGTTCGCATTGGGTAGGCGATTAATGAAATCAAATAAAGGATAAGGCGACAGGCTCAGAGGGCGCGGAGCTCGCGGCGCTGCCGCTGCGTCATTACGTCTGATTAGAAACAGTTATCTCGTGCGGTTATCGTTACAGCTCCCCTAACGAGCCCTTGTAAAACTTCTATGGCAATTTCGCGATACATTACCGGAATACGATAAGCTTCCGGTTAAGTATCCTCGTAAATTAGCTTCGTATCTAACCATACGAATACGCTCCATTGATTACGTAAACTTTCACTGCTTGATTTGCTTGTGGCTCTGATGCGAAGGAGTTACTAATTTGACTTAATCGTTGTTTAAAATACATTGCGTTTGTATGATTTACTTGCTTAGAAAATTAAATAAGTATTAAGAGGCTAGAAATTATTACAGAACAGGTATCTAAAAGTTTGTTCGCAATTATTAGCTCTAAATGCGTGAATTACCGTTTTCTTATTTTATTACCAACTTTTTAAATGATGATTAATTTAATTAGTGATTGCTTATTTAAAATTAAGGTTTCATATATTGTGGGTTTTCTTATTTATGCGAAATAATTAATAAAAATATTGATAATCCTACAAAATAATGGTAACAAAAGAGGAAAATTAACCAGTCATTGGTCAATCTGTCTTAATCATGTACAAAATTCTTGAGAATTGCTCACAATGTCATTAGTTAGAGGTTGTAATATTCAATTGTTTGCGTCGAATAATAACTATATTTAAGGCGCCAAAAGTAAAGATGACACAGTTACGAGTTCTCGTAGAGCGTCTACGACGCGACGTAGCAATACGCAATATCACCCGCGTAGCATCTGGGTGAAACTCATTTTATCCTTTTTGTATTTGGAGTTGGCTGCTGTACCTAATAGCAGTGTTAAAATTTGTTTACTATTCTAAACTTATTGTTTCCTTAAGATATGTCTCTCTTTATTTTTATATTAATATAGGCATTTTGGTCAACTCATAATTATCAATCGACACGTTTAATCATGTTGGTGTATTATTTTTAAAGGAGATGTAGATATAACGTATTATACAGGCCGTCTTATGACTATGGGACATGAAGGGATAGTACCTTAAATACATATTTTAGAGAGGATATTTTGCTGAAAGAAGACATCATCATCATCGACATCTGTTTTTTCATGTTACATACTCGGTGTAATATGAAAAAACAGAAATACATATAAAGAGTCGAATTTGGTAGTTTTGTACGGTTGAATCTAATAATATGTATATGATTTTGATTATTATTCCTTTGACATACGTTCCCAAATGTATACATATTATTAGACCTGACTGTATGTTTTATATTTTTTTGTTACGTATGAAACCACAAAATAATTATATTACTTTTATGTTACTTTTAATAGTATGAATGAATCGCCTTGATCAGGAGTGTTTATATTACTTATTTATAATTTTTATACGCTTAATTATATTTACCCAAAAAAGTAGCTCTTAATAAATGATTACACAGATTAATTCACAGATACTTGTTTTGCTTAGCGATGCTTTGTATTTAGCCGTGATTAATTAGTTGCGGGATGGTGCGATGATCGGCAGCCGCGCAGCTGCGCCCGCCGCGGCGCGCGGCTCCGCAGATAAGACGGGCATCCGCGATCCGCATTAATCGTGAGCTTAAATATTTTAACGCGTCGTAACATTGATTTATTCGGAGCGTAATCTCGACTCGCGGCTTGTTTGTTCTCCGGCTCGAGACGTATAGGTGAGATTAGGCAGCGGCGTCGCACCCCCGAACCCCGCCTCGCTCCCGGACATTACTCTTTTCCTTACCGACATCATCAGTTACAGTTATTAATTGTCTGCGTTTTGTTTCCTTTGAGCCGACGTCGCAATCTCTTTTCATCCGTCTGACATCATCATAGCCCGCGATACAAAAAGAAGTCGCCGAGGCCGCGTAATCTGCTCGGTTTATTCAACGCACACCTATATATCGCACACCTAGATCAAAACAGTATTAACTCATAATGTATGTATTTTTTAATTTGAACTTTGTAGATCACGAATATGCCCTTATCTAAAACACAGATAAATTTTGAGTTAGTGCTGTTTTGATCTAGGTGTGCGATATGTAGAATGCGAGAACGAACGGAGCAATCAGAGAAGATTTATATGGTCATTGTGCAGCGTTAATTGCAGCGAATGGAGCGAAGTACGATGGTATCGCACCGTCCGGACGACAAATGTTATTCCCCGCACTGACTGTAACGGTTCTGGTGCTAAATACTCGTCGGTAAACCTTCTTACAGTCGTAGATTAATTTCCAGTAAAATGTTACATTTTATTAACTTTATCCTCGTTACTACCTAACATGCTCTGTCGTAAAGAAACGTTTGAAATTAAAATGTTCTGATAACTCCAACAAACATAGTACGGGTACGGTACTAAAATTGATAAATTTCCGTTACGTCGGTGTGGGCTGTGTTCCGCGAATAATGAATGGTCTGCTATAAAAAGGGTTTGTTGTACGTAACGCCAAGCAGATAGCTGATTCCCTGAGGCACGGTAGTTTTTAAACATATTTGGAACAGGATTGACATTGAAAACCTATTGGCATAGATATCCATAATGTCGGGGTAGTGGCTGGAGCAAAGTACATTTCTGTATGGCAGATTTATGTGAACGGACGGGCAGAGAGAAGGGGGCAGTGGTCAGGAGGAGGGCAGGGAGGGGTCCGGGAGGGTCTGTTATTGTGCGACGTTTGATTTACGCACGTAACGCTATCACCCTTTTGTTAGGCCGGATACCGACTGCTGTGCCAGTTCCGCTGGCCCGAATGCACTGTCTCTTTACTGTTGTTGGCTGTGCGACTTCGTGCATGCGTTCAGCTTGTTCGTTTGGTTATTTTTGTTTTCCAGAAAACTCGTTTGTTATTGCACGTTCGATTTGCCCGTGAAGAGAAAATATACACGGGATTCACCCATTCCGCATGAGCAACATTATTTTGTATTGACATTGGCAATCTGGGCCACTGCGGTGCCCCTTTTTCGACCCTTTTCAAAATAGTCTGTGGAGATTTGAACCACACAGAACACATTTAAAAATGTACACCATTGTAACAACGTTTCCATGATAAAATTGTTATTTTTTAATATATTAATATATTCATTATGTAAGGTCCTTGAACAAAATACTGCTATATCATTATGTTTTTTTAGGGTTTCGTAGTGAAAGTAAATCCCAAACCCTTATAGTATCGCCGCATGGCGATTGAAACATGATGAAGGATCTACCGGATGCACAGACAGATGTAGTAATGTTATATGTATGTAATGATATGTTTGATAATGTTTATATTTTCGGAAATAATCTCTTCGAAAGAAAAAAATGTGTCCTCCAGTCTCTCCCCCCCCCCCTTCAAACTTTTGAACCTTAAGCTTCAAAAATCTCAAAGGTTCTCCTTTATGAAAAAAAAACTAGGAAAATTATTTTGAACTTGATAGGTTGAACAGTTTTTGAATAACTACGGAACCCTTAGCCGCTTTTAATTTATACAGTATATTAGTAACATTTTTAATGTCTCTCGCATTGATTTTAGCTCCGAAAGCAAATCAATCGGTGGTGCAATGTTGCAGTTTTATAACCGAAGGTATCGAAAATATTGAACCATTTTATTATTGCACTGGCAAATCTATAACACAAAAAATTACCACGTAAACAAAAAACTACTACTCCAGCAGAAAATGTTTGCCAGGATTAAAACCACTTGTTGAAAAACTAACAATCGAATTTCAGACCAGTGCCACCATTATCTTGCTTGTTGAAATAAAAAAAAGTGTTTACATGAAGCAATCACAATTTGTAAAATTGTTGATCAAATGTAAACATTTTTCCAAGTATTTCGTACGGTTGACCACGAGTAATAGGGTTGATTACGAAAAAAACGTACATAATTATGCCTTTTAGGCCTTTAATTAAAATAAAATTTAATTTCCTAGTTTTTGTGTTACGAAGTTAAATTTTGTGTAACTACGATTGGCACTGAAAAAGTAGTTACGATAAATAAAAAAATTCTGAGTGATCAACAATGCGATCCATATCTGTTAAAAATTCGCAAATTTAAATTCAGGTGCGGTTATCTGTGAAAATATTGCTTTAAAAATAATCTTTCTAGGGTTCCACCCTTATATTTTTAGAAAATATCTATTCCACAATACCTCATAAGATTTCAGCAAAATTAAAATCATTTCCATTTTACATGTAGAGTTTTTGCATTTTACATGAGATTTAGTTTTTGTTTTATTCTACCATTTTGTCGGCATGGCAAATATACCTATACCAAATTGTAAATTTCTAGTATTAACGGTCACTGAGCTAAGCTGCGTGCAGACAGACGGACATAACAAAACTATAAGG
>JALPQI010003949.1:0-74006 GCA_025490895.1 Thaumatotibia leucotreta
GTTACTGTAGCATTTATAGTTTCCGAGTAAATCGGCTGTGACAGACATGAAGAATCTATAAGGGTTCCGTTTTTTGCCATTTTGGCTACGGAACCCTAAAAATGGGTAAAATTTTCTTCAATTTGGATAGAAAGAGCTCGCGATTCTGATATGTAATCAAAAGAAAGTTAGGGGGACAAGTTTGAAAAAAAATACCCATGTGTGATAGCTGATAGACAACAAAATAAATGGTATTGAATGTCGGCCATTTTTTTTTTTCTACCGGCGGACGAAATTGCATTTTCTATGAAAAATCACTGATGACCCGAGCCTTTGCTCTTGTAGACTAGGAGTGGCTCACTTCTTTGATCTTGAAGAACGCCATCCCAGTGAGGTGAGAGTCGGAACCAGCCTGGTGCTGCGGCCCCACGCGCCGCAGCTCCAGCTGGTCTGCCACCTCCTGTAATCCGCCCTTCAGATTTTTGCAGAGCTTCATGAGATACTGGAAACGAAAACGAAAAAACATTAGCGATTGTTTTCTTTTAAACCTTAACTACAGGGGTGATTTACAGTAAACATATCGTAACGTAATAATCACAGATGTCATATATACCATAGATCAAGCAAACGTATCTACATAACGTGTCAAATGAACTCGGTGAAATCCACTGAGTTGTCCGTCTTTAGTCGCAGCTTGCAGCTTTCGGGCGTCAAATTTTGTAAGTTGAAGTGAACAAAAACATTAATAATACCTCCTTAAGTAATATTAATTGCAACAACACAAAAAAATATGAATACTCAAAGGGCCTGAGACATTTAAAATCATAGGCAAGTAACAACTTCAGTACAAAATCTGACACGCTAGGCCGCCATACAAATGAATGAACTTGTTTCTTCTATCCAAATCTAATTCTGTGGTAATAATAATAAACCTATGCCCCTATGCGACCTATACCCCCTGCATAAAGTTGAGAATACATGACTTAATAAGTTAAGCGGCATTTACACTTCATTTTTCGCCTAATTTGTTTATATGTGGTGTAGCTACGACATTGTTTGCAACGACGCAGTGTAAATATCGCTATATATAAGACTAACGGCCAGTTTCAGAATCCTCGGATAAATATAACTGCCAGATAACTATGGTAAGGATGGTAAAAACAGGCCCTAAAATGTTCTGTCACTCACCTTAACATCGTATACTGTGGGAAAATAAAGTCGGAGGCTTTCAAAGAAGTCATTCTCGTCCTGTGGCAAATTCTGGTCAGTAAGCAACTTCAACAGGTAGCCAAAGTCGTACCCGGAATGAAAGCTTAACCATTTTATGTTATCCATGAGAACAAGCCCTGAAAATAAAAATAATGTATCAATAAAATTATCATGGCACTGGTTGTTATACTCGTTATGTAACATCAATTATTTCCCTTGACACTTTAACATTGTATAAATATGTTCGTGTATAATTAGTTACTGTGCACCAAATGTTAATTTTCTATTTGATCCACTGGTTAACTGTTAGAAAACGCTTTAAGGTACCTAAGGAAGTACTTATTTTTAACTTTAACTATAAATACGTACATACATTTTAGCTTACTAACACTGAAATTGTGTTATGGTAACAACAGTTTTGATTCGCTGTTTCAACGTTTGAAAAAATTGGTTTGTATGTATTTTATGTCCCTTAAATTATTGTAGGTAACTATAGAGTTAGATTTATAAAACGTACTGTATAAGTTAAGAAACAAAATCAGTGTACGTCATGTTTGCTATCTTTTTACTCATGTCCATTCATGAAGGTGCGTTTTTCTATTAATTGTGCTAAATTCTCCCATTTGAAACTCCCATCTTTTCTTTGGTTAATTATAAGTCCTGAGCTTTTACATACAACGTTTATTTTGGAAAGCAAAAGTAATATGATACTGATAATAATGAGTGATATAAACCTAACAGCCTTCGTACTATTTTATTTATTTTATAACAAATTAAATTAACGTGCTCACGAAAATATCTACGAAAGAACTTACATCTCAGAATTCCTTTTGTTTATAAAATGTTCTTTGGTTTATCATTATCACGGTATGCTGGGTACGCGCTGTTCAAACCAATCAATAAATCCTTTTTAATAAGGTTTTACTCAGAAGGATAAGGAAAGCCCTACTTAAACAAAAGAATAGATTTCAACAAAAGATAGCGAGCGTGAGCAGGTAAAATGCACGTTTCTTTATAAGCTTGGGTACTAGAGTCCAAAGGTGGAAAAATAGCCATCCACATAACGAAAAATTATGTTAGTGTAAACGGCGGAACCCTTTGTTTCTTCACTCAGTATTTACTTTCATGAAACCGACTGTTATCAAAGAAATCAAATCAAAATTGATATGCTAAATCAAAAATAGTATAATAAGTAGCCATGTACAGTCGAGGGCATTAATGTATAGACACATTTGTAAGAGATCAGTATGGAGAAGTGTATATATATTAATGCCCTTGACTGTACTAATATTTTTGTCAAGTTATAACCACACTGAAGGTCAGAAATCGGTTACAAGTTCACAACTTAGTTATTCATTCACAAACGATAAAACTATGTTTGAACGAAAGCCTTGTTTTCTTAAAGACATTTATTCAGATTTTGAAATGTACTTGTAAGTTACCTGATGTCATAAGTAACTCGGCAAACTCTAGGGGTTCGATGCCGTCCTCTTCGTGTTTCCTGAACTGTAAGCCCGAGTTCTGCAATAAGTCTATGGAGTCCTGCGCATACATGTCCTCTCTGTGAACCAAATAATTTGTGTTACAGTTGATAACTAAAACTACTAAAAGATATATGTATATATAATTACGTTAATTCTTCATATTCAGTTTGGAATATTATGTAAACACAACATCGTCAACTTACTGTAAGTTAAATTTAAAGTTAAACTGCCAGGTGGTGTATCCCGGTGGTGTTTTTCCGTTTTCGTCCATGAATGTGAGGCCCAGCTGAATGATCCTCAACAAATCCACATTGCACCTAAAAAATAAAATCTACATTATAATTTATAACTTGTCTCAACTAGTTACCTCTAGTAGTATATCATAATTATAACAATTTTTCGGTTTTAAATGCAGGCCCTCAAAAAAATGTTTTACTCAAGACTCACAAATACAAAACACACTTAAGTACTAAGTATCATGTAAATATAGTTGACGAAATATAATTTGCTTCCGTGAATGGTATAGCTATTCGTACTTCGTAGTAGTCGTACTTTCACAATAGGGCAATAAAATTATTAACTGCGCCGGTTTTGCTTAAAACTTTTGGGCTAAACAATCTTAATCCTTCTTATTTGTAATTTTTTTACCTGTTCTTCATACGCTTTTAAGTTCCGTATTTATTATCCCAGAAACACAAAGTATCATAATAAGTTCTTCGTACTATGCTGAGGCGGTTCCGGGTTGCCCTATTGTATTCAGAGTAGTAAAGTTTTACGGCCAATCAGTGCAAATTATTTTTTAACTAAACGACGTTCCAGCTTCCGAGTAAAATTGCTGCGCATTACGGGCGGATAGATGACACAACCAAAAAAGGATTTCCCATTTTGGCAATTCTTGCTACCAAACCCTAATCAAGTAGGCGCGACGAGTTGACCGCCTATAGAAAGTAATGAAGGTATTCAATTCAACCATTTTTATTGGCCAAAATAGTTTACCCTACTTTGGCACAGTTAAAAATGCATTCAACAAGGTATTTACAGATAGTATTGATTTTCTCCTTATTAGCTAGGGGTAAACTGAGTAAAGTTGAATAAATATGAGATACCTGAGCAACTGGTACTGATAGTCTGCCGTAGATCGAAATTCACCAATAGGCCGAGCCACCACACCGGGGAATTCAGTGTCCATAGCTACCCAGTGATATTTCTGCACCACCTAATAAAAACAAAAACAAACACTCTTCATTTATAAACAGTTATTGTCATACGACTATCAAAAGATTAAACTAAGACAATGGTATTCAAACATTTCATTGTATGTACTTTTAGTTTAGATTATTTTGTATTTTAATGTTAAGTTGAGTCAACACATTTTAATGTTACCTATATTCAGATTAAAATGTCATATGAACTTTTCTGGGTTTGGCTGAATGCAAAGCTGGGAAACCCCTAAATTCACATTCTTCAATAAAAAAAATGTACTAAAAAATTAAAGAGAAAAGATAAATGTAAAAATGTACTAGAACATTTTTGAATCCTTAATGTCACCATGGTTTAGGAATAAATATTAGTTATTAAGCACAAAAAAAACAACACTTTTAAATAGATTTTTATAACATGATTTGCTTTGTTGGAATGTGTGGGTGAAGTTTGTCGTAATCGTAAATATTTATAACTTATTATTAATATATTATATTATGATTTACAAGAATTATACTTCGGTAACAAAATTGCCTGCATCATCATAATCAATAGGCTAAAATCTTGTCATTATGATATACTGCTACTTGCTGTGTGTGTATGGCATTGCAAAAGTGACAACGGTAGACATTAATAACAGGAATTCGCAGTGTCAGATAACAAACAACGCAAGGGCAATAGGTAGAAATGGAATTGTATATATGACCGCATCTCTGTTTCTGTCAATAAGAATTAGCAATGAATGACTTTATGATTTTTAAATTTCACTGCCAAATGTTGACATAAAACATAGATGTTTAATCACAAGAATGAAAAGTAGTCACAGTATCACTTTTAATTATATCATTGTAGATTACTATTTCAACAATGTAATGCATGTGCAAGTACAGGTTAATTTACTAAATCCCAACATGAATGCAGGAAAGAATTTAATTATATGTTTCAATTGATATAAACACTGAAAAATAACTATAATAATGTTAAAGGAATTTAAAACTTAATTTCTGTATAATTAATTATGAGTTTGTGGCATGCCTATGAATGCATAGTCACTTTTATGATTCAATATAAATCTTCAACAATCAAGAGTAGTCAATATATAAAATCGTCGGTTGACAACCAAAACTCAGTAAGTAACAAATACCTACTTGAAATAGAGATCGTATCTCAGTTCTGATTCAATACTGACATAAGAGGTTGCTAAGAGTAGTGACAGTTTTTGTAGTGAGTTTTGGTTGTCAGCCGACGAAATAGTAAATATTGCTACAATTTAATAAAAAAATCATATGGTCAGTATTTAATATATGTACTGTCACCATTATACTGTTTCAACCCAATTTGTATCAATGTCTATAACCAGCATCAAATGTGTTTAACATTAAGTTATGTATACATGATCAAAAACTAAGAGGTTAATAACAATAATAATTAAAATAGTCAAGATTTCGAGCAAACTACAAGGAGAGCAAGCCAGTAAGGGTACTATTCTGCAGTAAGGCACTAAGTCGGTAAACTATGCACCACCTTCGTCAACTAGAACCATAAACCCATCTATAATTTCAGTAAAGTCACAGTGGTAATAAAATTAATCAATCAACTCGCAAAGCTCCAGTCTAACAGATTTGACATTGCTGCAAAGTAAATCTCATGATTTAAAATCTTTAACTCGCAGAGCAAATTTGTGGCGCTATACAGAAAGGGTTAAGTCATATTTTTAATGGATGTAGATAAAAGAACCATAAAAAAATTATAATTAATTGAAGCCACGTACCCGTGGTATATCATATAGTAAAGAGTATTTTTAGAAGCAGTATTCAAATTTTTTACATGGGGAAAAAACATGTAGATGGAATTTACAAGTGTGAAAAAATACATTCGCTGAAGATAATGAAAATCTATCTACATACATTTATTTATAATTAAAAAACCTATGAAGAGATAGGTCACATGTAAAGTGAAGGGTGAAGTGTAGTCACATGCAACTAAAGTATATTTGAATAAAAAATACCACAACATACCTGTCTAATTATTTGAAATTCTTCATGCAGGTTGGAATTCCATACGTCTTTGATGCCTCCGTCGCCAAGTGGGGGCAGCTGGGCCCCGAAACTGGCGGCGGGCATCTAAAACATTAATAATCATTTTCCATGTCCTACTCAGATCTAAAACGTAACGTTTTTATGTTTCGTAAAGTACCTTCCATTGAGAAAAACAATGAATAAAAATACTTACCTTGAATCTGTAGTCCGTCTCCGTGTTGGAGGAAATCTCGTTTTTTTTCGACGCCGTGGTTTACTTAATTAGCCAATCCTTATTAAAGTTATAATTTCATAAATATCTTCAATATTCTACAAATCAAAAACGCAAATCTCAGCCAACAATTAACTCAAAAGATTATAACTAACAGTAACCAATCAATATCATTTCGCACGAATAAATCAAGTAATAGCTGCTGTGTTGGCAAAATATATTACTCCTAAGGTTTTTCTAAACAAATTGCAGTGTAAGCCATTAGCCAAAAATTACGGAGCGAAAACTAAAAGCTGACGCTGTCTTATCCTCTCAACTCAACATGACAGTTAAGTCAAACTTGTATTGCCAGCATACAAATATTTATCGTGTTAAAGTTGATTCACACGGTGATTACTTGGTGATTACAATAGCCCATCAACAACCCTCTTTGTTATAGATAGAAATTACTGCCGCGGTTGGAGAGGGAGAGTATTATTAGGGAGATATTTTAAATTTAAACTATCATTCAGGCTGCATTTATTTTTTCACCTTGGTATACCATAATCGTTTATTATAATAAGTACGTTTCGTTTTTACCTGAGTGCTCGTCACGTCAACGTATGTTTTTTACGTATTTCCTTAAGTCATAATGTGCACAGAAAAGCGAAAATAATAATAATTATTATTAATAGCTATTTTTTCCAACAGGCCTACTACCGCGAAAATCGAAATGCGGAAATTTTGAGGATTTTTTTCTGTCACTCGAAGGTCAACGTCATTAGAGTGAGAGAGACAAATCCTCGAAATTTCGTTTTTCGCGGTATCGGTAGGGCCGCTGTTACTGCTAAAGTTAGTTTTACAGACTATACTTTCAAAACCCGAACACAGTGTGTCTTGAATTTTTCGCTCCATTTACAAGATCGCCAAAACTGCAAGTAAAAAATATAAAATAAAATTACTTAAATGTTACGATAAATCATGCAATCCTTATGTGTAAAACTCGCCATGCCATACTATTTAATCGCAAATAAAGGGTCTTTCAACTACAGCGGGTCGATGTTAAAAATGAAAAAAACAAGATGTGTGTGAGATATTAACGATTTTTTTTATTTATTTGTAAGGCCTATTTATGCCATTATTGATGGAATATGACATCGTCCAAATGTCCGCCGCGGCTACGTATGGTGGCACGAAAATGCGAGATGTCCAATGAGGGTTTTTGATACTTTTTCTGCCGCTATGGGGAGGTGAGATGGCAGCACTGAGCCGACCCTTTAACGAACTGTCAAAATAAATACGCGCATTTAATTTTCAACATATTTATTAGGTTTATTTATTCTGAAAACCATTACTTTAGGCATATTGTTACCTAAAATAAATAAATAAAATAGTTCCAAGTCAATTCTCATGAAACTAACAAAGTTATAGTAATTATTTTTAATACCAGTGACTTTGAGCGCCTGTTTTAGAGTTCAATCTTCAGTTCGACGACCATGTATTAGTCGTAATCCATTACAAAATCAATTCTCTTCCAAATAAAATAGAATTTCAATATTTTAGGCCCAGGTGCCTATGAATAGTATGAATCTGACAGCTGTCGAGACCAGGTGCGTACGAAGCGCCGCCCTGGTGGTAGAAAAATTATCGAAAACCCTCATTTTAATGACTCTGCTGCATGGATCCGGAAAAATAATTTTTAGTGACGAGGCACATTTTTGGATGAATGGTTTTGGTGGAATGATGAATTAAGCAAAATTGCCGTATATGGGATGATCACAACCCACATTATGTTTATGTTTATGTTATGTTATGTTTATGTTATGTTTATGTTATGTTTATGTTATGTTTATGTTTATGTTATGTTTATGTTATGTTTATGTTATGTTTATGTTATGTTTATGCTATGTTTATGTTATGTTTATGTTATGTTTATGTTATGTTTATGTTATGTTTATTTTATGTTTATGTTATGTTATGTTTATGAGGTTCACCAGGTGGCAATGCATCCACAAAAAGTTACTGTTTGGTGCGGATTTCTGGTTCGGAGTCTGGCGGGGTCATTGGTCCGTACTTCTTCGAAAACGACGTTGGCGAGGCCATCACCGTCAACGGCGAACGCTACAGATCAATGATAAACAATTTCTTTTGGCTTGAATTGAACAATATGCATGGACGTGAACAACCTGTGGTTCCAGCAAGATGGCGCTACTTGCCACACAGCGAACGACACAATGGACATTCTGCATGAACAGTTTGAGGGTAGGGTTATCTCTCGCAGAGGCCACCACGATCGTGTGATTTGACTCCGCTAGACTTTTTCTCGTGGGGTTATCTGAAGTCGCTGGTCTACGCCAATAAGCCACAAAAAACCGTTGCCCTGAAAGCCAACATAATGCAGGCCATCGCCCAGATTCAGCCGGATCTAAGCAGCAGAGTCATTAAAAATTGGACCTCTCGGATTCGTGCCACCATACGTAGCCGCGGCGGACATTTGAACGATGTCATACTCCATCAATAATGGCATAAAAAGGCCTTTCAAAAAAATAAAAAAAGTCGTTAATATCTCACACCCATCTTGTTAACCGACTTCAAAAAGGAGGAGGTTTACAATTCGACGAAATCTTTTTTTTTTTTTTATGTATGTTCCCCGATTGCTCGAAGACGCGTGGACCGATTTGGAAAATTCTTTTTTTGTTTGAAAGGGTATACCTTCTAGTTGGTGCCATTGTCGTCCGGTCCAGATCCTGCGCTTCACCGCGTATCAACTGTCGTCGATGCTTCAAATCTTGTGATCGATTTTTCGACCACTTCTACTGCACCAAAATTAATGAAATTTGGAACTCATGTCAAGTCCCCATGACAATGCAATATTATAATATTTGTATCCTTGTACCCTCAAAGCCTGATGCTGCAGACGTACTGCTTACCTTAACCGAGAGTGTTAGACACGTGAAAATGAAAGTATAGCATGTTTGGCATTATCAAATACTAATAGCCTGATCTTGACTTCCAACTCCTCACTCCTGATGCTGCAGTACTGCCCACAATAACCGCAAGGTTTATCTTTCATCGATTTCTTGATTTTAAAGAAGTTCTTTAGATATTAAGTAGAAACATGCGAATTTAATACTAACGTCCAACTCCTCAGATCTGATACTCCAGTGTTACTGCCTGCCACAACCGCTAGGTTTAGCAATATGTAGATTTTGAAGTATTGCTTTAGACATTTGGTAGAAATATACGGATTTCATTATCATAATCATCATCATATCAGCCGAAAGACGTTCACTGGTGAATATAGGCCTCCCCCAAAGATTGCCACAAGGACCGGCCCTGTGCCACCCGCATCCAGTGACCTTCACCAGGTCATGAGTCCACCTTGTGGGGGGCCTACCCACGCTGACCACCGTTCGAAAAACTTACGGCCCCAACGGCCATCGGTTTCACGCGCGACGAGCCCCGCCCACTGCCACTTCAGTTTAGCGATTCGAAGAGCTATATCGGTTATTTGGGTTCTGCTGCGGATGGTCTCATTTCTAATCCGATATCGCAGAGAGACTCCTAGCATAGCCCTCTCCTTTGCCCTTTGGGTGACATTGCATTGAGCAATCTTATATAAGGCCCATTGTAAGCGAGCACGGTTTAGTACCGTAGGTCATCACTGGCAACAAACGCTGATCAAAGACTTTCGTCTTCAAACCCTGCGGAATATTGGACGAAAAGATACAGACGGATTTAATACTGACTTCCAACTCCTCAAACCTGATGCTGCTGAGACACGTGTCACTGCCAGCCATGTCGGGCCTGCGGCCCTCCGGCTGATAGACTGACGGCGTGAGTGGATCGCGTAGCGTAGGGCGACCTGTCGGGCCTGCGGCCCTCCAGCTGATAGAGTGACAGCGTGAGTGGAGCGCGTAGGGCGAGCTGTCGGGCCTGCGTCCCTCCAGCTGATAGAGTGACAGCGTGAGTGGAGCGCGTAGGGCGAGCCGTCGGGCCTGCGGCCCTCCAGCTGATAGTGTGACAGCGTGAGTGGATCGCGTAGCGTAGGGTGACCCTTCGGGCCTGCGGCCCTCCAGCTGATAGAGTGACAGCGTGAGTGTATCGCGTAGGGTGAGCTGTCGGGCCTGCGGCCCTCCAGCTGATAGAGTGACAGCGTGAGTGGAGCGCGTAGGGCGAGCCGTCGGGCCTGCGGCCCTCCAGCTGATAGAGTGACAGCGTGAGTGGATCGCGTAGCGTAGGGCGACCCGTCGGACCTTCGGCCCTCCAGCTGATAGAGTGACAGCGTGAGTGGATCGCGTAGGGCGAGCCGTCGGGCCTGCGGCCCTCCAGCTGATAGAGTGACAGCGTGAGTGGATCGCGTAGGGTGAGCCGTCGGGCCTGCGGCCCTCCACCTGATAGGGTGACAGCGTGAGTGGATCGCATAGCATAGGGCGAGCCGTTGGCCCTTCGGCCCTCCAGCTGATAGAGTGACAGCGTGAGTTGATCGTGTAGGGCAAGCCGTCGGGCCTCGCTACTTGATTTTCTCAATAAACCAAATTTATTGATATATTCCTTATTGTCAGATCTCTGTTATCTAAGGTATTGTATGAATAACACGTCCAGTTGAGACAATTCGGGCATTCAAGCTGACATTTTTTTAGTGTCGGATTTCAAAAAATATCTATTCAACAGCGATTCCCCTCTCGTTACACATAAAATATTGTCCATTACGTTTACACATGTTTGTGTCGTGATTAAAGCGCGAGAGTTAAACGCTAGCATCCCTAATTGTATTGAATATTACAAACGACATCCTTTGATCTGGAATAAGTTGCACTAAAAACTTGAAAATAAAATAAGTAAAACAAGTTTTAAGTTAAACGGTTTTTATTGCACCAAAAACTAGAAAATAAAAATTATTTGTAACTAACCGTAGATGCTACTTTTTGTAGATTAGTCACGTGAAACTATTATCACTGTAGTCTTCCCAAGTCGGATGCTGAAAGCCACGTTTAGCCTCTATGTCAGTGGATTAAGCGTATCCTAATCGGAAACTTTTACCAAACTAAAATAAAAACGTGGGGCGTTATTATGAAGAAACATACAAGTTCAAAATATGTAATTGTAGCTTTAATTTTGCAATGAATCATTCATCTGTTCCAACACTTCTACAGAGGTAAATAACTTTTACCAAGGCCAGAACAAAACTTATTACTCTATTGCTGTCTTGATTTCTATGTGTGTTCTTAGTTCTTAAATAACTATAGTGACTTAACACAATCACAATTGCGTACGCCCCACGTTTTTATTTCAGTTTGGTAAAAGTTTCCGATTACGATACGCTTAATCCACTGACATAGAGGCTAAACGTGGCTTTCAGCATCCGACTTGGGAAGACTACAGTGATAATAGTTTCACGTGACTAATCTACAAAAAGTAGCATCTACGGTTAGTTACAAATAATTTTTATTTTCTAGTTTTTGGTGCAATAAAAACCGTTTAACTTAAAACTTTTTTTACTTATTTTATTCAATTTTAACATCGAGCCGCTCTAGTTGAAAGACCCTTTAAATAATATTCTATTATATTATTTTATCTACATAAATATCGTTAAGTGCTCTAAAATGCGTTCAGAAACAATAGACATGCAATAGACATTGACCAGCATTACCCACCATCAGAACTTGGCACACACATAAAGTTAATATTACGATTTTTCCGGAGGTTATGAGTTTTAAATTTGGAACAGCTGTCAGATTCAAGTGGGGTGTCTATTCTGGTATCTAGATATTCAGCCAGTCATCGACACAAAAAGTTGATTCAGTATGTTTTTTAGTTACAATCGGATGACATTTTCATGTCGAGTGACACAAGAATAGGATCAGGCATTAGGTACAACACTCGTGTGATGCTATTATGAAACTCGCCTTCGGTTCGTTTCATAAACCCACACTCGAGTTGTAATGCCCCTCATTACGTACAATTGCATAAACTACTAGTAGAGGTTAGTTAGATTAAACTTATGTTTAAAAATTGAATATAAAGATATCTAGTACGGTCAAATCGTACATAATTTTACCTTAAACTCGCAAATCAAGTAGTATCGCTGCATTTTTGGTATGTTGTTTAGACACCATAGGACAGTATAAAACCATATTTTGCAAGCAAAAAAAAGTTGTGCTAGCTGGGTAGTACGGGAAAAACTGCGTAATTTACGGCCATTTTTTAGTTTCTGATTTTTATTTTAAAAACCTTACGTTTTTTGATATCATACGTAAATAAACGTTTAAAGACTAATAAATTTCCAACAAGTTGAGCTAACAAACATTACCGTAGGTCTTGTAGTTTCAGAGATTCGAGAATTTAAAAAGTACCCCTTTTTGTAAACTAGATAAAATTTTGTGTTTTGCTAACGTTTTCGACTTAATATCGCCTTACCTAATTATGCTACGAAAAACATGCAATAATGACCTTATAGCGCACTTAATATTCTGTAATTTAAGGGTAAAATTAGGTCAGTGAACTATGTAGTTGAAAGTATAAACCCGAAATTCCAAAGGCAGGAGGCCCGCTATCTAAGTTTTTCATACAAATCGCAAGTCGAGTTGCAAAGCTGCAATTTTGGTATATTATAAAGGCCTTATAGATATATACGAAAATGCATATTAAAAGAAAAACAAAAAAATAATTTGGGCATAGGACGTAAGAAACGGAAAAAAATCGCACTATTTTTAGTTTTTGACGTTTAACAAAAAATCTATTATCTTTTTCATACTGATTGCTATAAAACTATGAAAGAATATTAAATTTGAAAGGATTTGACCTACCTTGCATTACCCTAAATTATATAGGTTTAGAGATACGACATTTCAAAATGTGCCCTTCATTAAGTTAAGTAAGTAAATGCATGTTTATTCAATTAATCAATTAGTATCAAAAAGTTATAGTTTTTAGTTAAACGTCAAAAACAAAAAAAAAATCCGATTTTTTTTCAGTTTTTTACGTCCTATACCTAAATCCTTTTTTTTTCTTGTAATATGCATTTTCGTACATCCCTATAGAGCCTATATAATATACAAAAATTGCAGCTTTGCAACACGACTTGCCATTTGTATGAAAAACTTAGATAGCGGACCTCCTGCTTTTTGAATTTCGCGCTTTTAGTTTCAATTACAAAGTTTACTGACCTGATTTTACCCTTAAATGAAAGAATATTAATTGCGCTATAAGATAATTATTTCATGTTTTTCGTAGCATAATTAGGTATTTAAGGCGATATTAAACCAAAAACGTTAGCAAAACTCAACATTTTATCTAGTTTACAAAACAGGGTACTAGGGTAAAAGCACCAATAGATGACTGCCACCCAGAAGTTGACTGATAGGTCTAAAAATCTAAATAATTAAATCAGGAATAATTTTCCACGCCCGGGAGTATTTTTCTCATATGCAGCAACACTATATCGTGTCTCACATGCGAATTACCAGACAGTTAAGCCACGCACGCGTTAGTGAGCGGCCGTCGAGTTTGCGCTTTGCACCAAAATCGCGTTTTATATGGGATCCTTATTAAGAAAAGCCCTCAAAAATTTAAGCTTTTAATTACGTAAAAAATCGAACATGGCTTTTATTTCCTTAATTCACTTCAGTATAGATTTTAGAGTAATATCTCTATTGTGTATATTATAAAGAATACTTTTTATTATTTATTTTATGAGATATTTGCTGGTCAAGTTATGGTTCCATTATTGTGTGTTCGGGCCAAAAGATGAACGACGGTCAACTTTTGGGCAAAGGCTCGTATTTTCAAATGCTTGTGTAAATTATAATAAAATAGCTAGATGTAATATTTATACATAAAATTACAATCAGTTTTGTAGATGATTTTTGACCAAAAGATGAACGAGCCTTTTTTCATGTAACACGTTTTAAGGTAATTTATTTTTGTATGAAAACAGGATTGTTCAACTCAAGAATCGCTGTCCAAAACGTGAACTAGGAAAATTTACTGGTTCATCTTTTGGGTTGGATTCCAATAAATGAATTCGAATCAATTTAGTTCGTTCATTTCGTTAATGCGGTGTCCAAAACATGAACCAACTGATTTTATTTAACGGTTGAATTTGGGAAAAGTGATACGTTTGTTCTTAGAGATCAGATTATTACATAATACACACTGTGTTTATGTTTCATTTAATAAGGTCAAATACAATTAATTTATCGAAAAAACTGACGTTTTTACTTTACTCTATTCATCTATTAGGGTCTTGCCGTTCATATATTGGTCTCGCCATATTGCGATTATGCTGGTTCATCTATTGGGATCAAATTGTTCAGAGATAGGGCACTTTGTTCAACTACTGGGGAATTTGACTCCTTTTTTAATATAATCATTTTTATAAAATTACTGAATTTTAATACGAGGCATGAAAATAACTTATTCTAAACTCAATTAAATGCAGAATCATATAAAAAAATAAAAATTGATAAATATGAGTTACATCATATAGAAAAAAAATATTTAAAGTTGCGAAAGTTGCTTAACTGTTCATCTATTGGTGATATTACCCTATTTGAAGTCTCGAATCTCTGAAACTATAAGACCTACGGTAATGCATGTTATCTCATCTTGTTACAAATTCATTCATCTTTAAACGTTACCTGATACATATTGTCAAAAAACGTAAGGCTTTTTTTATAAAAATCAGAAACTAAAAATAGACAGTAAATTTCCCAGTTTTTCACGTATAACGCAGCTAGCACAACTTTTTTTTGCTTGCAAAATGTGGTTTTATACTGCCCTATGGTGTCTAAATAACATACCAAAAATGCAGCTTTACTACATGTTTTGCGAGTTGAATGTACGATTTGACCGTACTATGTTCCTAAAATGTTATAATTTTATTCTATCTTCATTTCAGTATGCGTGGACACTGGTGCACACTAATGACAGTAAAAATGCGGGTTTTTGAAACTTTTACTACCACTATGGGTCGGTGAGATGGCAGCACTGTGGCTATGGTCCAACAAACTGTCATAATAAATACGCTTTAAGCGTACCTACGTATTTCATTTTCCATATATTTTTCGGTTTATTTATTCTTAAAACAATTACTTTAGGAATATTGTTATCTTAAAAATAAATTAATAAAATAGTGCCAAGTCAATTCCCATGAAATGAAATAAGTTTTAGTACTTAGGTACTTAATTTTCTTTAGTAGGTATGCGCCCCTGTTTTAGAGCTCAAATCTTCAGTTCGGCTCGGTGACCGTTTGGCGTTTACTAGTCGTAATGCATTACTTACAATATCAATAAACTTCCAAATACAATAACGATACCTTTGGGTTCAATTGTCGTAAAGGACATTAAGGCGAAAATGAGTTACATAATTGAATCTGAGAGCTGCTTGGACCTCATGCCTACGTAGCGCCATTATGGTGGCAGAAAAACCCTTGGGGTTCGTTTATCTAAAGCTTGTAACTTGTAATACAAGCGGAAGTCCTTATCTAATTAACGGCAATAAAAAGAGACTTCCACTTGTATTACAAGTTTTTTATAAACAGGCCCGGTCGGTATACGGAGACAGAGATGGGGTTTCGTTACATTTATCTGTCACCTGTCTCGCTCTGCACACTTACCTAAGGAGGTTTTAATTAATTAGCTGATGCCATGATCCCTGGGTCGCGTTTTATAAAGTTACAATTTACAATTTCGCTGTTTGCCTCTCTAACGCACGCACATATTGGCTAGAAAGAGAGGCAAACAGCGAAATTGTAAATTGTAACTTTATAAAACGGGACCCTGGCATCATTAGTTGTGTCTGTGGAGTGGTATCTACCATGTATCTACTGTCAAGTGAAGGCGGTGGAGGAGGTTACAGATATCTTGTCAGAGTAGTGACAAGTTTAGTAATTTTATTACTTTATCCGAGCCGTAAAACAGTGCCGTCAAGGGATCGCATGGACGCGTAGTAGCCTCACCGTTTTTGGCGCATGCTCTGCACACCGCTATTCAAACTAAGTACGCAGACACGATATGCTACTGGGATTCTTCACCATCACCGTTTTTAAGCGGCAAGGTAGTCTTTTACCTGCATCAAAATTTTTGCTTTTCAGGTGCGAAGACTGGAAGGCGCGACGTGCGAGGCGGCGCCCTGGGGTCTATTTCACGAAAGCTTGTAACTTGTAATACAAGCGGAAGTCCTTATCTAATTAATAGTGTAAAAAAGAGACTTCCACTTGTATTACAAGTTATGTACAAGCTTTCGAGAAACGGGCCCCTGCCCCGGGAACTGCATCGTCAGCGCCTGGTCCAAGTGGAGCCCGTGCGAACAGGTGAGGACCAGTGTCACTTGTCCACAGTTGGGAGGACGACGGAGGCAACCGCATCGAGGGCGGCGTGAACTACGATTTACAATACCTAGGTATATGATTTCATGTGATTTGTAATAACATCATACTAAAAACAAATGGAATCTTAGTTGCCATTGGGATTCCAACTGTCTGAGTTATGGTAATAGGCGGAGAATATGTTGCTTTGATGAGGTTAGATACTGTTTGAAATCGGGATCCAACTAGCGAGGAGGACCTTTCGCACAAGTGGTCCTATTCGGGTGAAAACACTCATTGTGAAGGTGCGTTCAAACCAAAAGAGCATTCGCTATTCTAACCCCCCACTCTACGAAATTCGATCGTTACACGAAACGTGATTGGTTGATTTCGTAGAACGGGGGATAGAACAGCGAATGCTCTTTTGGTTTAAATGCACCTTACGCGATACGATGCATTCGATTGTATGAGATTATAGTTACACTAACGACATCTGGAGTCCGGACTGAGCTTTTAGTGTGTTCGAAATACAGTGCCAGCCAAGCGCTGACTATAGACGGACCTACTTCCTAAGGAACAGTGCAGATGGCGTTAGCAGCATCGAGTGTACAAGTTCGTTAGGGAAACTTTGTTCAGTTGAAAATAAAGTTTCGTTACGATACGAAGATAATAATATTATTTTTCAAACGTATACAATAGGTACGTACGTAGTACGTAGCCAATTGTGAAGTAGAAAGGTTCAGATAGGTTTCATTAGTACCCCTCCCTTTCCCGTTCCCTTTGTACCTACGCTTAAATCTTTAAAACTACGCAACGGATTTTGATGAGATTTTTTTTAATAGGTAGAGTAATTCAAGAGGAAGGTTTTTATGTAGGTATAGTACCCGTGCGCAGCCGGAGCGGGTCGCTAGGTAGTTATTTATAAGTATTAAATGTCATATTCTTCAGCTTTGCACTACGCAAGTAAATAGTTAATAGGTAGGATAGGGTGGAAAAAAGTATTGTCACTAAGTAGTAAGCAGCATATTTGCAAAATGGAGGCACGAGGAATTGAAAGTACCTAACGTAACCTAAGTAACGTAAACCTAAGATACCTAATTTATTCATGTGATACAATCATTAACATTTTTAGACATGGCCTTAAAAACATACGGCTGAGTTTCCAACTGTCCACGGTTCCTGATTACAAAACTTAATACCGCGTTTATAAAGTTACATTTTACAATTTTGTTGTTTGCCGTTCTCTCACGCCGGCACGTATTGGTTAGAAAGAGAGGCAAAGAGCAAAATTGTAAATTGTAACTTTATAAAACACGACCCAGGCCTGTCCAACTAGCGCGTTCGGTTCGAACTGAGGTGCACCAAAAGAGCATTCGCTATTCTATCCCTCACTCTACGAAATCAACGAATCACGTTTCGTGTAACGATCGAATTTCGTAGAGTAGGGGGTTAGAACAGCGAATGCTCTTTTGGTCTTCATGCACCTTATGAGCCACCCCGAGGAGGCAATCGCTCACGGTCAGCGGTGACGCACGTCGCGCACTCGCGAATGTTGTTCGTCGAATATCTACGTACTAATTCGACCGCTGTCAGAGAATTGATTATAACAAGGAAATAAAAAAATAAAAATAAAAAACAATTTAAAATAGGTAGTAATTAAATATTAAGATTGTGTCATTTTTTAAAAGGAAGCAACCTTATTTTTCAACAAAAGGGCGAGTTACGCGATAGAAAGAGCGTAACTCGTAGGTACCTAAACCTAACATTTAGGGTAAGTGCTCCAGTGAATGAACACTTAAGGAAATTTTCAACTTAATATTTTTTTTGTGGCCGGGAGCAATAATGAAGCTTAAATATGAATGTTCTTGTAGAGTAAACCACTATTGTAGTTTTCTAAAATCAATTCTATTTTGCATTAGTGCTGCACGGTTTTAAATTATAGCTAGCTGTAGGAGATAAAATGGAAAATCACCAGTGAATGAACACAAAATTCTAGTAAATGAACAAATGAAACCAATGAATGAACTACCTTAAAAATAATGTATTAAAATGCAAAAAGTACTCTATCTTTAATTGCTAGTGCTAGTAATATTCGAAAATTGAATTTGAACTTTAAGGAGACGTAATAACTATAAACATAATTAAACGACATCAATTACAGTTCCAAATTTCTGCGTATTCTGGTTCAATTAACTCTTCCGTTATCATTGAAGAGTGACCTTATTTGTCGCTTTCGTTAAAAAGTAAACTGGGCTGATTCTGTATATCAATTATAGCACTGGAATACTTTTGGTTAACCAAAGATCTGTCTATATTTGTTTCTTAAGTGCCATGAATTTGGACAATTTTGGTTATTTAAATAGCGTTGATTTTGAGATATTAAAACTGGTACTTGATAGTTCACTAGTTGCAACAGCTTTTAGAGGTTTGTCGAGAGATTTTTGGTCATAATAGAATCTTTTATACGATTTTTTTGACCTTTCCATGTCTTAAAACCAGACAAAATACAAAATAAACGATTTAGTTCATTCACTGGTTTTCGCAATCCAATTAATGAACTAACTGTGTTTGCGGTAGTTCATTAAAAATGGAATATATCAAGTATTGTTCGAACACTGGCCTTTTGCTAGACAGCACATTTCTATTAAATTCTTAGAAAACCAAATCTTATGATAACTACTAAAACGTCAGATATGGAACAAACAATAAATCACGCGATTCCAGTGAATGAACTCCCCCGTTCGATCACTAGGTTTAAGCCATTTTTAACTTCTAGTTATAGAACACTGGATTAAAAGCCACATTTCGAAATGAAATCACATTAAACTATACTTTAATAGCATGATCATAACCTTCCGGTTTCAATAAAACATGCACTGTACCTGGGAGATGCACGAAACGCACACAATAATACATTAAACACAACGTAAGCTTCCCTCAATCCTTATAACACCTCCATATAAAAAACGAACCGGCGTAATGTGCCCACTTTAGATCATCTCTATTTGGACACTGATGCATATGAGTTGATATAAGTGCTACCAGAACTTGTCAAATAAAGTTCCTACCCGAAAAAAAAATATAACGCATGGTAGAAATGTACAGAATACTTATTTTACGAAAAAAACCTGCATTTTGTTCGTTCACTGGATTTGTTCATTCACTGGAGAACTTACCCTAGCGAAGGCATTTAACGCTGCGCGGTAGGAATTTGAACTTAATAGTATCGTAGCAAGAGTCATTATTTCTTTGAACGGGTTTTTGGAGATGGTTTTCTGTACTTGTACAATCGACGTCAAAGATTTATCATTACGGTTTAGGTGCCAAAATTGGGTGCGCTTTCATTCACATAACTTTTTAACTCCTAATATCGGAAGTCCGAAAATGAGTCTCATACAATTTTATATCATAATGATCACTCTTCATAATTTTTATTATAATAAAATATTGAAACTCCTAATCATTCGACTTCATAATGTTAATGTTCATACATTTGTTTATACTAATTTTAGTTTTCATATATTTCTTGATCATAAGTGGTATATATACTATACATTGAAGTTCATACTGTCAATAGTCATACATCTCTTTTATAATAATTTAATGCTGCCAGAAAGGTGGGGTTAGGTTAGGTTAGAACTGCGATCTTCACAGAACTAAAATGCTGCCAGAAAGGTGGGTTAGGTTAGAACTGCGACCCTCACAGAACCGAAATGCTGGCAGGAAGGTGGGTTAGGTTAGAACTGCGACCTTCACAGAACCAAAATGCTGCCAGAAAGGTGGGTTAGGCTAGATTAGAACTGCGACCCTCACAGAACCGAAATGCTGCCAGGAAGGTGGGTTAGGTTAGGTTAGAACTGCGACCTTCACAGAACCAAAATGCTGCCAGAAAGGTGGGTTAGGTTAGGTTAGAACTGTGACCCTCACAGAACCGAAATGCTGCCAGAAAGAAAAATTATGACGACAGTGTGTTATGAGCTCCGATTCCGATCATAGGAATTAAAAAAATATGACGACTGTGTGTTATGAGCTCCGATTATAGGAATGAAAAAATTATGAGGACTGTGTGTTATGAGTTCCGATCATAGGAATTAAAATGTATGAACATAAAATGTATGAAGAAAAAAATTATGAAGAGTGATTATTATGAACTCCAATCCGTAGTACAATCGTAAATAGGAATACAAATTTTATGAGAGCCAATATGGACCCGCCAAAATTACATTCACACGACCTTAATGTCAAGGCAATAAAGTCGTGTAAATATATTTTCACCTCAGCGACTCGAACATGGCGGTTTTGCTGCTTGAAACTGGTGAGCAAAATGCAATTTTACTGCGACAGTGAGAAAAACTAACTTTTTAATTTTCCGTATCGTTGCTTAGTCGCAGGTCATCTTTTCATTATTCGGTGTGTAATACAAACTTTGAACATTTAAATTTCATTACATCCGTCACTTTCATTCCGCTTCCGAAAATGATATAGATATAAAATATATCGATTCATCATTCGAGTTAGAAACCTTCATAACAGGCCCCCAATTTTTTTTTTACTTTGGTTTTTGTGGGGTTATTCTCACCTGTTACCACCAACTTGACACCAGTGGTAACAACTGGGAATTTTTTTCCCACCTGTTACCAGAGAATAACCCGTTTTTGTGGACAGACTAAGCCATACTGCATAGTAGGCACCCAAAAAGCGGGAATGTAAAATTCGTTCGGATACAAAATACTTATAAACTTGTATAATAATATTAAACTTATAATACATCTAATATTATTTTAATCCTATGAGTATTTCATTATTCTCTATCTTAAAATAAAATGAAGAGAGCAATATTTGTCGCAAATTATATTATTATAATTTGTTTTCTATTGTGAACGAATATTTTAAACGTATAGTTTCAGAACGCGCGTTTATATTCTTAAAAAGGTTAGCGCGATTGAACTTTTCAAATGTTAGTTTGTGTTAGTCGTGATTAGTACGTTTTCTTAGAGATAAAACATAACTTAAACTAAAAACTATGTTTAATATGAGTGAAGCAAGTAACGAAGCCGATGTTTTAACTCCTCAAGAGTAAGTTTTGGTGTTTTATTCCTTTGCCTTATAATAATTATGTTCTCGTCGCTGTGGTGAAAAGTTGTATGTGTTTTTGTTATTTAAGTAATAGTTATTTGTTAAACTAGAGAGCAAAGATATTTGTGTCTCGTGTCTTTGAGTCCCTCACAACGCTCAAGATTCTAATTATAGAATCTTTTGCTTGCTCGGGACTGAACATCAACACTCGAAACAAAAAAATACTTTGTTCTCTAGTTTAACAAATAACTATTTTGGCACCTAAACCGTAAAGATATCTTTGACGTCGACTGTACTTAGTTTATAATTATGTATTCTGTGGTATGATATAACATATACCTACCAAAGAAAAAATGTCGAAGTTTACCAACACCGGAGGTGAATTTCTAACTTTCGCGGCTGATACCTAAACCACTCGGCTACTCGAGAGTCCAGCTTAATAATTTAAATTCTTTTGTTTATTTTTTTCTTAAAACATACCTAAGAAACGGTGGATACTGATTTTGTGTACAATACTTAATAATGACGTAATTCATCATCAGAATAAAAATAGCCCGAAAAGCTGTTTCCTTATCATGCCACAGGCTTCAACTACATCCCGACGCTTCGAACACTTTATAGGGTTCGAGGTCTACGGGTGGCTGGCATTGGAAGAAATCTGATAGATCTACCTCCATCAAAATAAAACAATAATCCGTAAAAATTATTGCGGTAACCGAAGAAAATGTTAAGGACTAAAGCTTAAACATTCGCTGCAGAGCCCTCAAACACTCCTAACAAGTCTGTAGCAAATTGTGACGTCACCTATGGAAAAAACAAGAATTTTTGCTATTTCGACGGGGAACTATTGCGTTTATGTGTACTTAATTATTTACAATTATAATGTTTTAATAATAATTTTATATTTTTATGTAACCGTTATATACATATATGTATATTTTTTTATTTTAAATTTACTAATCCAAGATTTTCTAAACTTTACATTCTTGTAACATTCTTCATTATAAAAAAAACCGTAAATACCATATTTTAACACTATTTTGGTATTAAATTGAACAATACATCAACCCTATTCTACATATATTATGCGCTTGGTTTCAATTTTGCCTAACGATTCGGTTTCTTGGTTTCAGGATTAGGTAGTAGATTGCGCGATTTGGGAATGGTTGTTCTCTGCGATCAATATCATGGACGTCTAACGCCAGTTCAAAAATGTCCCGAAAAAAAAAAATTGGTTGCCTGTAAAGTCGGTATACGGGCGAAAGTTTTACGTGACAACGACTTTTTATGTCTGTCTCTCTCGCTCTTAGGCGGGCTAACTATGCCCGAGTGGAAGGGACGCGTGCCTCTCACTCGCTCTCATTGTGAGCGCATAACGTGAGCGGAGCGTAACGCAGTTTCTTGAAGTGTCACTCGGCAAACCAATTTATAAGACGTTGTCACCATAGACTTATTAATTTAATAGACCGAGTCTATTATATCTGTGGGTGACGCCAGCAATGCCTGTCAACGATCTTTGTTTGGCTATACTAGTGCACCTAAACCGCAAATAGTAAAAGTGATTAAAATAAAGCTTTTCATGTATATTTCTGTTCGATAAGTGCACGGAATGTGATAAAAGTGATGACTTGTGTGGTTCCATGGTGTAAAAACCGCCAGGGTTACCTGAATGAACAAAATAAAGACATTACGTTTCACCGGTAATTTAGTTTTGACTTGAATTTTAAAATTTCGAACCTTATTAAGGTAAAAGTAACTGAAAATCTTATTCAATATTTGTTGCCGGATACATGTGTGTAGCTTTGTGAATTAACCATTCGTATTTGCATTCGTAATGTAATTATAAATAGTGGGATTCAAATATTTGTATTGCATAGTGTTGTACTTAAGCGATCGATCGTGATATCGATAAATCTATTGATAGCCAACTCAGAAAATGAATCGCTGTTTTTAATTTCCAACAGGTTTCCACAGGACACTGAACAAAGGCTAATATGGGTCAAAAATATCAAAAAGGCAGACGACTGGTGCCCTAAAAAGTATTCAAAAATATGCTCCGCACATTTTTAAGCTGTTGTTTCAGGCCAGGGCGTACCCATAAGTGATTACATTCTGACGTAGTACCCACCATATTTGGTAATCATCCAATGTCATGTCAACCAGAAAGTAAAGTAAGTTTAGTTTAATAATGACACTCATGTGATACTTGTGTAGACTGATTAATTATAAAGAAGCCATCATACGAAAATTGTTAGGTATGCTTTAAGGGATGATAAGTTCCGTAAAACATGTTATAATGTGGGTTTTCTGAAATGCCGTTCATCAGGGCGGCAGCACTGAGGCGTCAGGTCCAGAAACTTGTCTAAATTCTCAGAGCGCCTATAGTTTCGTGTTTAAATGATTTGTACAAGTTAATAAAATTATGTAAAAAAATAAAATGACCTTCTTCTAGTTAGTTGTTCTTTGAGGCTAGGTAATTGTGTTTCTTAGCGGGACCTTACCGCTAAGTGGCACCAACTAGTGGCACACGTTTTAGACAGAACACTTCTTATGACATTTGACATTTTAATTAAAGAAAATATTTCATTAATTTTGTGATTTTATTTTTATCCTAAAGTGTAGATTTAGAAATCATGACATATTAAGGATCGCAGAAGATCGTGATTCTGGGTAGGAAATAAGGTTTATTCGCACTGTTCATCGCTACCTAATTTGGTAAAAATATTATTATTGCCGATAAAAGCATACGATGAAGACCGGGGGCGTAGCTAGAGTAAATGGCGCCCGGGGCAAGTGCCAAATTTGCGCCCCCCCCCCCTTCTCGTTTTCCAAAGTTCACTTAACACCTAATATTGACATTGCTAGCAGTAAATCCATCGCCACTTTACGTATAGGGAAAATAGTGCATTACGCTACAAGTGCGAAAAAAATGAAGTTCGAAACGAGAGGAGATAAATTTAAGCACGACCGAAGGGAGTGCTTTCAATCGACACGAGTTACGAATTTCGTTTTCGCACGTGTATCGTACGACGTTTTTCAGTACTTATGGCTCTCCGAAGATTTCGATTTCGTAAAAAAGCGCCATCTGTACTAAAACATATTTTTTAGTACAGATGGTGCCTTTTTTAGGCTCTAGTGTGTCATTTTACGTCAGGTCCAAAACTTCGGAGGGCCATCTGCACTAAAAAACGTCGTACGGGACGCGTGCAAAAACGAAATTCGTAATCTCGTGTCGATTTAAAACACTCCCTATCGGTCGTGTTTTAAAACATCGCCACTCGTTTCGAATTTCATGTTTTTGGCACTTGTGTCGTAATGTACTATTTTAATACAGATGGTTTACTTTTTAGGCTAAAGTGCGAGAAGTGGGTCATTTTACGTAAGATTCAAAACTTCGGAGGGCCATCTGTACTAAAAAACGTCGTACGAGACACGTGCAAATTAATAGTGTAGTGTAGTGCGTAATTAATATGTAGGTATACCTTGACCAAATTCACTAAATCGCAACTTTCTAGTACTCGTACTGCCGGTCTAGTCTGACCAGACGAAACTAAAAGGGGTCTTAGTTTGGGTAGAAAGAAACCCTAAATAGAGTCACTTTTAGGATACCACAATTTTATCCAAAATTCAACCTACTAGGCAGGAAAGGCCCTACCTACCTACTAGGAAACAAAATAAATGCAACTGTTCCAATCTAACTGAATAGGTACATTTTCAATTTATTCGATGCTAAGAAAAGTAATACGGGTAAGTACCTACTACATGCAGCACAGGATATAAAATTGTTTTCATACTTTTAGTATTAAAACTTCTCCAAATGGATAAGAGAAAAAAAAAAGTGAAATCTATAGAAAGCGAGTACGGTATTTCTGAAATACATGGTAAAAAAAATATTCCATTTTAGCTTTTTGTGAATTTAGGCATAAAAAATTTTGATTTATTTATGTGTAAATAATGCAAAAGGAAATCAAAAATTTTGGCCGGTTTGGAGCCCTTCACAATTCGACACCCCGGGAAAATGTAGGTACCAAACTAGCATTTTTTTTAATTTACGTAAAATGATTTTCTTTGTGTGTAAATTATGCATATTATTATTTGGCGCCCTGCCTAATTTGACGGCCGGGGAAAATATAATTTATGCAAAAGGAAATAAAAAATATTGGCCGATTTGGGGCCCTCTCTAATAGTGTACGCATACATTTTTGATTTATTTTTGTATAAATAAATAATATATAATAAATAAATTATGCACAAGGAAATCAAAAATGTCGGCTTGTTTGGAGCCCCTCCTAATTTGGCGCCCAGGGAAAATGTACCAATCTAGCATTTTTTTAATATACGCATGAAGATTTTCTTTATGTGTAAGTTATGCAAAAGGAAATCAAAATAAATTGCTGATTTGGCGCCCCGCTTAATTCGACATTTTTGTAATATATAAATTATGCAAAAGGCAATCAAAAAATCTTCGCCGATTTGGCGCCCCTTCTGATAGATTACGCATACCTACAGATTTTTGATTTATGTACATGTAAATTATGCACGTCTAGCATTTTTTTAATATACGCATGAAGATTTTCTTTATGTGTAAGTTATGCAAAAGGAAATCAAAATAAATTGCTGATTTGGCGCCCCGCTTAATTCGACATTTTTGTAATATATAAATTATGCAAAAGGCAATCAAAAAATCATCGCCGATTTGGCGCCCCTTCTGATAGATTACGCATACCTACAGATTTTTGATTTATGTACATGTAAATTATGCACGAGGAAATCAAAATTATTTGGCGACTTTACTACCGGACAAAATGTTCCTTTCTAGCATTTTGTCACTTTATCTATAAGTTTTGCAGAAGGAATTGGCGCCCCGCCTAATTTGACGCCCGAGGAAAATGTCCAAATCTAGCATTTTATGAAATTCAAATTTTTTAATGTATAAATTATGCAAAAGGAAATTAAAAATGTTGGCTGATTTGGCGCCCCCTCTAATTTGGCGCCCGGGGCACGTGCCCCCCCTGCCCCCCCCTAGTTACGCCACTGATGAAGACTGGACAACACTAATAGTAATGACATTTTATCTAGTCAGGTTGGTAGCATTGTTCAAGAAAAATTAAGAAAATGGAGTCGGTGATATAATTCACGACCGAGTAGAACTACCTTGTTTGTCTCTTTTTCCTTATGGAATACATACTGAGATGGTAAAGGATGACAATAGTTTGTTCAGGTATGTCTTAATACACGGAATCTTCCCTATATTTTATCTGTGTGTTTTATAGAATTTAAGTCAATCAAAACTTTGATGAACCAATCACGACTATTGTTAAATGGCGGTTTAATTGTGAAATAGATCTTAAATCAAAGACTCTGTGTCCATAAGAATAATTAATTTAATTTTCTTCATTAGTACCGATACATTTCAATGCCAAAAAACAATAGCCGAGCGATAAAAAATCTTTTTTTTAAACATTGATTTTAGCGCCAACACAAAATCCGTAACCTGCACAAAGTTTTAGTACCTACACTTTTTCGATACAATAAAATAAAAATGAAGAATTTAAATAAGTTTTAATCATATTAAAACAATGTGGAATATTATAAACATAATTTATTATTTTAAATGTACAGTCAAGTGCAAAAATAAGTATCGAAAGAATCCGTTCATAAATGTGTTACGACGTTCTTATTACACAGAATTAGAGTGCACTGGGACATATTTTTGAACGTTTTTGTATACCCCTTATTTTGTCTTCGACTGTATATGTCAAATTATAATATTCCTCTTTTTTTAACTAACTGCCAACATAAACCTCGACTTGGCATTTTATCATGACTTAAAAAGTTTTACAATAATCCCTATTGCGTATAGAATAAGGTTGATTTTACAATTTCAATAATTAAATCTTAATAATTTTGGTTACAAACATTAGCAATACATATACTTTAAGAAGACTACTAACATATATGAACCGAATAGTTATTAACATTTTCAATAGGTAACTCTTACAATTGTTGAAATGATGCATTGCAGATGGGGTGACACTATTGTTAACTAAAATTCAGGGTTTGAAAGGCAATTTAGTACGGCGTGAGACTTCCATGTTTTATTTCTTCGTAGGTTGTTCTTGATTTATAGATTCATCCCAAGCGCGGATCCAGGGGACCTGACACTGGACAAAGGTATGCCTAGTTGCTGTTTTAATTATAAAATACTATCATATCATAAACATAATTCGGTCAATCCTCCCCACTGAACAAAGTCCTCGATCCGCGCCTGACTCCTCCTAAACCTCCGTTCACACTTATGTGGCACCTGGTACATTCTTAAGTATTATAGTTCGGGAAATATTATTTGACCGACTGTTATCTTGCTTACGACCTTTTGTTTTGTGTTAACACTTACTTGACAATCAGCAGTCTAGCACTTTTCTATTGTTAATGATGCAAAACAAAAGGTCGTAAGTAAGATAATAGTCGGTCAAATAATATTTCCCGAACTATAATACCTAACGATAGTCTAATAGAACTCGTAGTTGGAATTTAAATAGATGTCCTCATATGACCCATGGTCCTACATGTATTTACTCATTAACGTCCAACAAATTAAAATTCTATTAACATAGAGCTAGAAGTTCATTTGTAAAATTTTCGGTCAAACTGAAATCAACTTGCCAAGTAGCGATTCATTTTGAATATATCTCTTGAATGGTTGGTTGTTGGCCCTAGGAGGATATAGCGATAATACATAGGTACAGTCAAGGGCATAAATATATAATACCTACATAATTATCAACTTACTGTCCGACCGAATTTTTTTATAGTAATTTGTATGGGAATTTGAGGTGAAAGTCGGTACGGGGTCCTGTTACAGGAATGAGCTTTTTTAAAAGAAGCCTAATTAGGGGGTAGGTATGCGTTATTAATTTCTAAAAATCGTAAAACATGGGACATCCTAATGTTTCGCTTACAATACATTGACTATACATTAACTTGTTTTTCTTTCAGCGGCTAATGAATCTTTCAACTAACTAGGAACAATTGTATAACTTCTTAAACGTAGTGAAACAAGCCAAAAGTGCGTCTAGAGCGACGTAGTTTCCTGTCCGTCACAATAAGCCTCCTCACTTAAGAGTTGAAAAAATCATACAGTCGAAGACAAAATAAGGTATACACAAAAATATTCAAAAATATGTCCCAGTGCACTCTAATTCTGTGTAATAAGAACGTCATAATATATTTATGAGCGGATTCTTTCGATACTTATTTTTGCACTTGACTGTAACAGCGCGAAGTAGCCCAAAGTACTTACAGCGCCAAGTCTTGGCAACTTGGGTTAGGTACCTACTAATTTATAAAACTAGACGGGTTAAAATATGTAATTCGGCTTTTCGGTGGTAAATTTGGATTGTATTAACCAGTTTCAATCTTTTTTTATTTGTATGAATACGTTTGGGAATGAATTACCGTAAAAAGGGGTAAATAGGAATGACGGGGTAAAAAGGAATGTAGAGTAAATTAGTCTGTTAGCCCAGGACAAACAGTCCAGTTTAGAATAACATATATGAAAAAATCTGTTGTTCTAAATTGGACTGTTTGTCCTGGGCTAGCAGACCAGTTTACTCTGCGTTCCTATTTACCCCGTTTTACGGTATGTAAACTACATAAGATAAAAAATGTTTGCATTATAATATAAGATTACATTTTACATTACACACTTGTTTCAGAAATTATTTTTCAATACACTTGCTCGAAACGTAAGTATTATTAAACCGCTTTTAGGCTCATAATCCAAGATATTAATGTTATCGTCCTTGTGCGGTAATAACAACCCGAACAAATGTTTCCAAACAATTGCAAGGATTATGTCAGGTTATGTTTTTTACAATGCATATGCTCAGAAAGTGCTCTTTTTAAGGGTAAACTTATTACCTATGCACAGAATGGGTTTTTTTTCCGCACGTGTATGGGAATGAATATTCATACCTAGTACTTTCCGCACGGGCTGGTTGGTACTGCTGAGATAGTCTGGTTTTTCTTGCATAATGCTTTGGAAAATGTTTTATGATACACATGTTAAAATAAAAGTTTTTTAACTCGTGTCGGTTTTAAAACACTCGCTTCGCTCGTGATAAGCACCGACATTCGTCCTGAAATTATTGTCAGTTTCCTAGATATGTGAAATGATTTTACTGTAGGTATGGGTAAGTTGAGCATGTGACTTTTTCATGGCTGGTTCAATTTTAATATTCGATATTGTTTGCCTAATTGGTATCCGGCTTGATTTTATAAGAGCATGGACATTAGTATTTCTATTTTATATAAATATTTATACATATATTAATATTTTTTTCCAGTATGTAAATTCGAAAACAATTATTCGATTTAAATGGCTAATGAATTCAGACAATGCTCTAAATACAAACATAAGAAATAAGAGTTCCTAAAATCTTTGAAAACAATGCTGTAGACTCTCAATTATTGGAAAAATCCTTTCACTCCGGCCATTGGAAAAGTTCGATATAAGCCTCGATCCCCGTTTTAAACAAGACTTTGCTTTTCTTGTACAATTCGTCTTATAGAATACTTAATGCAGATACCAACCCCTTTTCCTCGTTTCGAACAACTTTTCGGGCTCTTTTAGGAGTCCAGTTGAAATCACGGTCTATTGGGATTAAGGCCAGTCTCGCGACGCCCGCTCGTGTGCCTGTCAGTTACAGGTAAATTGAGACGGGCACATACTAACGTGCGTACTACGGATTATCACTGGCGGATAAGGCAGTTGCGTGTTTTGAAAACACGATTTAGTTATCATCATCATCATCATCATATCAGCCGAAAGACGTCCACTGCTGAACATAGGCCTCCCCCAAAGATTGCCACAATGACCGGTCCTGCGCCACCCGCATCCAGCGGACTCCTACGACCTTCACCAGGTCATAGGTCCACCTTGTGTCACCACGCTACGCCTTCCGGTACGTGGGCGCCACTCAAGAACCTTCCCGCCCCAACGGCCATCGGTTCTACGCGCAATGTGCCCCGCCCACTGCCACTTCAGTTTAGCGATTTAGTTGTATGATTATAAATTTAGTTTAGTATTATGGTAAGGTGGGGTAAGATGAAATGGTTTTTAATGGGGTAAGACTGGGGCTACCCGCAGACGCTGTGCCAGAAGAACGACTTTTTGTCTTACCCCGTTAAAAAAGCCGAGTTAAGTATCTTACCCCACTTTACATAATATGAAACATTGTTAAGTACCTACCTATACCGTGCAAGCATGTTGTCAAATGACATTTAATAATGCTTAATACATCGGAATTTTTGTAAGTAGCATGATCATGTTCAGGCTAAGTCAAGGTGTAAATAATACTCATAATATTCAAATTAATTATTTTGTTCTGAAATACAATCACGTTTAACAATATGTATACATTTCAGAACGTTGGCGTGGCATAAGGATCAAACTTTGTTTAATATATCTAACATTTCCAAACATTACACTAGACAAGTTAATAATAAAGCACATACGTTTTCATAAGTTAAGTCCATTATTTAAATGAAAAGTTTTCATTCTTACTATTATTAATTATCATCATCATCATCGTCATATCGACCGAAAGACGTCCACTGAAGATTGCCACAAGGACTGGTCCTAGCCCTTGCTATGCGGAAATAAAAAAGTCGTGAAATGAGTGAGAGCAAGTAATTATTCCACGGCTATTCCCTTCCCACGCATAATTATGCTAAATCTGTGAAATACACAATATTTATAATTATATATTTATATATACGTAATAAAATAGTTATTTAACTAAGATACTTATACCATTGGTCAGGTGAAATGAAAGTAAAAAGAAGTACTTAAACAAACAACTGCAACCTATACAGGGCGTTCCAAAGTTATGGGACATGAAGGGGAAGTACCTCAAATATCGTAGATAGCATATTTTGCTGAAAGAAGAATTTATTTTATTTTGAAAATGAAATAATACTGCATTCTATCTACTGCATGCAATCCAAAAATAATGCTTTTTCTGGGCATCGAACCTACTTTAATACGAAACATTTTTTTTTCTTAATTTTATGATGTCATTCGAAAGAATGGATAAAATAATAACATTTTTTCTTAAGAAACATAGTATCTAAAACTAAAAGAATAACCGAACAAGTTTGGTTAAAAATTCGAAAAAAATTGTAGTTGGTTCGATTTCCAGGTGAAGCAAGTAATTTTTTGAAAAAACGTTGAAGGAACTATTACTAAATTTTAAAAATAACATTAAGTCTTCTTTCAGCAAAATACACTATCTACGATATTTAAGGTACTTTGCCTTCATGTCCCATAACTTTTGACGCCCTGTATACCTAGCTCTAGCTCTAGCTGTATAGCTCTATTGTTGGTCCGATCATGTTATGCAAACTTTTATGCCTGCTTATGAATCTTGATAATTTAAATTTGACTATTCAATCGAATTACAAGTCACAAGAGTAGCGATATATGTATGTATCTACTCGTATGTGATGCAGTGTTAGGATAGGAGTAACTTACTCATCTTTCGAGGTTATCCCAGTATATCCCGTTTTATGTACCTAGGTTATTATGTTGATTTTGGTTAAATCTGGTAACTACGAGTATAATGGTGGTAAGCAACAAATGAATTGCTAAGTAGGATATATGACGTACAAGTTGCAATAAAGTTAGGATACTTTTAAGATCAAATTTTGCTAGTTGGGTTTTATCTCAACAGTGGCAATTCAACAATTGATATTGCATGATACCAAAATAATAATTTGACAATAAATATTAAGCATGTACCTAAAGTTAGTGTGTATTGTATACGTTTCTGCGGGCAATTCTTTATAAACCTACCTATTTAACTATACTTAGTTATTTCAGGGATCTCTGAATGGATCTAACGATTTTGGTAATACAATAAAACTTCTCCATTCCTTTGTATTGGAGATTTCTGATGCTGCTCAGCATGTTTTTGCCTTTGGAGAAATGCGTACCTTTGACTAGCTGAGCGAAACTCGATCGCCCAAGTAATTCATAAAAACTTAATTCGCTACGTGTATTATTGTTTTAAGTTTTTAAGTACTAAGAATGGTCAATTTCCAATAATTTGTATAATTATTGCCATGTTATGGTATTACTTAAGGGGTCTTTCGAAGTGCTCTTCACGCTTTACAGAGAAAAATATTGCGGTTGATAATAAATAGGTACCTAATCCTGTTTTATACTTGATTTTTAGAATGGAAATAACTGAGTAGACTTAAGGTAATAGAAGTGCTTCATTAGTGAAATGGGAGGAAGGGTAATTGAAGCTGAAGCCATGTTCCAGGCCTTAGCGTAGTTAACAAAACTTAATCGCAGCTCACAGGACACTCTCAAATTAAGTTTCCGCCGCCAAGTGAGGGGGTCAGTTAAAAAAGAGGCCCCCTAATCAGGTCCGCGCGAGCACGCGTTACGCACTTACATAATGAAAGGGGGAAGCAAGGGGGCCTGAGGGGGCAGCGGGGAGCCGTCATCTGCGTACACCCTGTCCGGCCGCCCTCGATCGATACCTATACGTGTGGACTTTATGTAAAAAGCCTCCTGCACACCCGGAGGACGCCGACCATAAGTGTCGAGAAACGAGTCGCCCCCGGGGAGGCAGGCACGAAATATCTTCAATTTTCGAGAGAAAATTTTCCAATGCGGGGGCGAGAGCCCGCGGCGGAAGGGCTGCTCGCTCGGCCCGGACGCCTATGTCCGAAAAATGTGCGCCCTTAATTGAATTTAGAGATTTGCCTTTCGGAACGCACGCTCGGATCACTGTTTATTGCGCTCGCCTCGTTATTACTCTTTACGTGACAACACACGTTCATCACCTATATTTGTTTCACTTAATACTCTCACGGTATAAAGCAGCAAGGATGTGCAGTTATTGCACCGCTGTGAGGTCACAAACATTAAGGATCATCAAACTGTCTGTTCTTCTTTCAAACTTGTGTGTGGAATTCTATTCACTCATTTTTTTACGAAATGTTTACCATGACTGTGCTTTAAATATTTAGATCATTATAAAAGTAATCATCAGAATAAAACTAAATTACAGAATATAAGTAAAAGTCAACTCTCTAAAGTTGTTAAGTTTAGATAATTAGGTAATATTAGATTGGGGCAGCAAAGAAAAGGTATGGGTATTTCAACTAGGTTCGCTACAAAATACTCTTCCCGAAAGCTATTTTCTATCTCTTTATTAAAGCATAATCAAATCTAACCTAATCACCTACCTATATGTTCAATATTCTCTGAAGCTCGGGTTATTCCCAATAGGAGTTGTTACCACTCCAGGCAAAATTGAACTTTATGTTACTGGGATAAAGTTCGTCGATCGCCGTGTGACTAAATGACGGCAACTACTGGGAATACACCTGAAGCTCCTGGAAAGAAAATACGATACAAGTAGATACACTTTAAAGTAACGTGAAAAGAAGCCAGGTAGGTAATATTTTTCGTACATCTTAAAGAAAACTGTGCACCTTACTCGTTTACCTACGTGAGCTACCATTTTTAGCTACGCTACAGAAGGAAAAAAGATATTTTCTTTTTGTTTTATTTAACAAAGAACCTTTCTACGAAGAGTACGAAGTAGTATTTAAAAATTACTTGCTGCCCATACAAACTCTTAACCCCTTTCCCCCTTTAGGATCGGGGTTAGGGTTTGGCCTTGCGTTAATTAAAAATACTCCGAAATGAATGTACTTACTTGCTAGAAGCAAACCCATTCAAATAAAAATAAATAGTTTACAAATAGAATACGCCGTTACTTACTAATTAACACATTTTCTCTATGACTGTTTTCCTCTTTTAACATGACTTAAGGAACAAATGTGAACCTATTTAATAAAAGGTTTCACTTTGTGATACAATTTAAAGATACAGCACATTCCGTCCCTAGGTAGGTATGGTAACCTTTTACAAAAAAAACTCACAAATTATAATAATCGTTGAAATTAACATAGGTACGAAATTTTTGTTAATAAGATCTTTATATCGAAATTTTGAGAGTCACGTTGTCGTTCTGTTAAACTAATCTACTTTTCCCAAATAGACAATTGTTCAAGAATCTATTAAAGAAGTGATGTGTAATAAAAATACTGCTCTATTATTTATTTCCATGTTATCATATAAATATGCAAGTGTCCTGACTGACGCTGAGCCGAAAAAGCTGAGGTTAGAGGGTTAACTTTTTTACAGAAAGCTACTTTCATTACGTGTACCGACACGAAGCGATTTAAAGATTCGGCCTCAAAAGACGTTAAAAGTTTGTATGGAAACCGTGTAATTTTGAAGTTAGCGAGTTCGATTTCGTATATGGATTTATTGAAAAAAAGTATTGACACAATTATTTCAGGGTTTTTGAAAATCATTTCCTTAAGGCAGTTGAGTTGGAAAAAAAAGTGTAAAATGTTAAGCTATTTTTTACATAACAATAAAAACTGTATTAGGTGTTCTTCGTCCTCTGAAAGGGTTCAATGAAGTCGACACTTTAAATCTGTAGGGCTGAAGGTACTGAAGATAGAAAGTTGGAAATGTGAACAGTTGGTTATTTAGATGATTGTTGCATTTAACATTCTACCTTTACGGGGTGAAATTGAAAGTTGGTAGCTGTAAGTAAGTTTTATACAGATTGTTCATAAAAAGTTATTTCAGCGTTTTTCGGTATTCATCCCTTAGGGAGGTGAAAATGGGCTTGATAGTTTGTATTCAGAACGTGTAGGTACATTTTGCAGCGTAAAAATTGAAGCGTTATTTATCTAGGTACACCTAAGTACAATCGAAAACAGACATACAAACCATATACCTATAGGAATGCAGGAAGGAGAGTAAAGCAACTCTATCTTCGACTATACCTAATGGATGGCACTAGCTTATGTGAAATAGGGGATCTTAGTATGAAAACCTAAATACTTATAAAAAATATACCTAAATAGGGACTAGAATGTCGTCAAGTGTTAGTAGTAGATCATGTGGGCGTTATTCGTTGAAAAGATTTATCATCTAATTAAAAGTACGAATACCGTGTTCTATATTTCAGGCTTACAGTACTTATGTGTAAAGGGGTAAATAGTATAGGAATAGAACAAAGATTAAAGTCATCAAGCTATATTAAGTACGTCGTCTATTTATACCCTCCGTTTTTGAAATTACTTAATTTCCTTTACAGCATGCTGTAGGTACCTATAGCCTATAGGTACATATGTAGGTACTCGTATCTTTGATATTACTTCAAACAGCTGGTACTTCCCTAATAAATACATTTGCATATACTTATTTATAAGTATTTTTATTAATTTCATGGGAAACATATGCCCAACTTACTTTTTTAAGTACATAAAATATAAGACAGCATGCGATATATTGCCACATATTAATTACGAGATTTAGCTTGTGATAACTGTCCATAGCTATCAGATTCTTTTATGTGTCAAATTAATGTTAGCATTAAATGTTAGCTAAAAGCCGTAAAAATATTATGACATTTTCGTAGTTAAGACTAACTTAAAATTACATTGCAATATCGGTACCCTACTTACACCACGGTTACGGTTGAGGTGCCTAATTTTAAAAAACCGGCCAAGATCATGACGGGCCATACTCACTGTAGGGTTCCGTAGTTATCCAAAAACGGCATATTATGTTCAAAATAGTCTTATTTTTAAGTATTTTGTAAGCTCTTGGGGTATGTGATTTTTTCATATTTTTTGGACTCACTGGTGAAAAGATTATCTCCGAACATATTGAGTAGGTAAAAGATAAAAATCTTTTGGGATTCTAGTTATTTTTTTGAACACCTGTTTAACGATACCCTACACTTTAAGATTAGGTACAGCAAAATAACGCTGCAGAATATCAGATGATATTTACCATTACCTTTCGGTGAAGGAAATCATCGTAGGAAACCTGCATACATCCGCGAAGAAATTCAAAGGTGTAGGTATGTGAAGTTCTCAACGCGCTTAAGTCCAGCATGGGGACTATAGCGCCCAATTCGTCTCATATATATGAGAGGAGGTCTGTGCCCAGCAGTGGGACATTATATAGGCTGAAAGATTATATTATATTATTACGTGTAGGGGAGGTACTCGAAAAAAAAAGTTTTGATTTCTATAATTTATTCTGCCATTTCGTCATCGTAAATAATATGTATAGCTGCACCCAATAGTACAATTCTAGTACTAACTAACTGAGCTATGAAGCTATACTGCGGACAGACAGACCGACAGACGGACATGGCGAAACTTTAAGGGTTCTGAGTTTACTACCTAACCCTAAAAACACGCTTTGTATGGAAAACTAGTAGTGTGATAGTGATAGTCTATTAAAGTGAAGTTTATAGTAGCTTTGGCGATAATACTCGTGTGCCGTTATTTATCACGGACTTTCCGTGACTCGGTCCGGTGTCTATCTTACTCCCTAACTTTGATTCCTCATTTCTCAACTTTTGCCCACCCGAGGACTGAGATAACTTTGCGAAACTGTGCCTTTCTCACGGCAACATGCAAAATATGTTGTCCATTTTCACCTTACACAAAAGGAGGTCAAGAACTACATTGGAGTCGTGGATGTTGATGGCATTAGAGATTTTATTTTTATTTAGATTCAACAGGATGAGCACTGGGGATTGTAATCATGCCACCCCAGCACACATTACATATTGCATACAATATTGTATAACTACCCATTTTAGGACGATCCAAAACATTCCAAAATTTTCTATTTGGTCACATTAATTCTAAGGGTGCAATTTGTAGGGAATGTGTTACGACACTTACGACAGGGAAAGTAGAAAAGGTTTAGATTGCGTTTCATTAAATAAATATATGGCAGCAAACAAAATAAAATAAAATAGTTATTTGTTATACAAGGGTGCAAAGTTGTATTTTACCCGCGAGTATGAAATTGAAACACGAGCAAGCGAAAGGATTCTATAGTTGAACCACGAGCGAAGCGAGTGGTTCTAAAATAGAATCCTGAGCAGCGAGTGTTTTAACATACGAGAAGTAAAATACATTTGCACCCGTGTGTAACACAAAACTTTTCCCCTCACTATAGCGAGGAAACTCAAAAAAGGTAATTATTTGTTCACATTACAATCATCATCGGGTTAGTGATAATAATTTTCCAAATGCATCATGTATTTAATGCAAGATTTTGTCGCAGTAAACTTAGCACGAAAAAGTAAACGCAGCACGATTTTAACACATTCCTGTAGGTAGTTGCACACCAACGCCAATGCATTATTAAATCATTCTCATTGATTATTTTTACAAAATTATATCAGAACACCCTGAAAGTTGTTTAGTTTACTATTTTTATGCGTGTTCGAGTCGGTAAATAAAGATTATAACCTATAATATTCTTTGACAATGTTGACGTTGACATTTTCTGCGTTTTGTGATTGCATCTAGTCATCTTATCATCATTCACTAAAACAATTGTTACTTATGGAATTTTAGGATTTATATGTTAAAATCATCATATTATATAAAGGTTTGTATTTTACACTAAATTCTGAAACAAATTATTTAATTATCATTAATATGGAACAATTTCCATGAGCATTTTACGTTTTGTTATTCCAAAACCAAAATCATTACTTTGCCACACAAGTGAATAATATGCGTTTTTACACGTTCGTATTAAAGGATAAACGAGCACTTTACGAGCTAGTGAGGGGAAAAAGTAGGGGAGACCAGGTATAAAAGTAACGCGGGATGAACGTAACAAATTCATTTAAAATTTTTCTACGACATCTATCCGAACGTCCTTCAGGGCATTAGATGCCATTTCGATTCCCCCCTAACCTCAGTTACACCCACGGTGCTGTGACGGCAGGTTATGCGAGTAGTGCTATGGTCCCAGAAAAATGCGTCAAAAGTAAGTTTTTAACGATTTTTTCAATCTTAGCTAGATTTTTCGTGGTAAACGCTAGAGCTTGCATTTTGCGTGGGTGTTGTAAAGTCACTAATCATTTACAGTTTGAGGGTTGCAAATCAATGTTTTAATGATGCTTTTTATGTTTTTTTGCTACGTGTTTGTGGGATTCTGGAAATTCGATACCTAGGGATGATAGAAACAACTTGTTACTTTCATCCCGATTTCCAAATTGGAGGATCATTGCTACACCTATGTGCTAGCGTTTATTAAATAACTCATATACTTAGTGCCTCTTTGTTGCGGAGTGTCTAATATACACAAAATAACAACAGACAGAAGTCCACCAAAATAGAAATTATAGCCTTAGCTGCAGTTGAGGTGATCCTTTTTTTAAATGCCCTACAGGGACGCAGCAAAGACGTACAACTGGCTCACATCACTTTATATAGACATGTAAAGTAAAGGAAAGCTTTACTTGAAAGTTCAGCGGCACTACCCAAGGCTGGATTTGTTTCTGGAAACAAATATTCACTGTCAATGAGGAGTAAAACACATTTTTTTATCATATTAGTTAGGTACATTGTATGATTAGCTTAGTAGTATACTCAGAAATAAGGACAATGCAGAAAGCATTTAATTCCTTGGATTACACCTAAGCATTTGTTTATATGCCATTTAGAATAAGACAGAAAGTTGATTGCTCTCACGTCACTCATATATCCTATAGGTATAAATTAATTTCGTCTCATATAATACCTAATGTTAATTACATTCATTCATTGTTAATGTTCGTCATTGAGATAGTGATATTGTAAGACTGTTGATTACTTAAAAATACTAATTACACATAATTATATTGATTATTTTATAGTTATTTACTTTGTTTCTATTATCCCTATGCACTGTTACAACCAGCCCTGGGGGTAGGGATAATTGCAACAAATTCCATCCTTCACTGTGAGCCATTTTTCTGGAAAACTATTGGATGTATGAAGTTTATTTTGGTACCAAAAGATACATGAAATATGTGTCTATTGCACATAAAGATGCAAAGTTTGACAACTACTACCAAAAAAATATGAAAAATCAAAAACTGAAAATTGTTACGTTCATACCTGGTCTCCCCTACTTACTGATTTCAGAAACCTTGAATCCCAAAAATATAACCAGTCAAATAAAAAAATACGTAACGCTTCTTATTAGATGCCTACAAATTGTAAAAATGTATCTATATTAAGGGGAATATTACAACAAAAATTGGTCGTGATGTGACAATGTCAAAGGTATAAATACTAAATACAATAGTTATTTATTATACAAGGGGGCAAAGTTTTTTTTTAACTGTCGTGCCAATATTGAGACCTGAGGTAGCGAAAGATTCCAAAATACTGGAATCTAGAGCATTGTGAAGGTCTCCAGGTACGAGAGTTGAACAAACTTTGCCGCCAAGTGTAATACAACTTTTTCCCCTCACTATCGCGAGGGAATATGATTAGAAATCTCATCCAAATGTAAATTAACTTAAAGAAACCATTTAAAACATGTCGAAACGTATCGTAGAGTAGACTTACTCCGGGTACTTAAATATAGACAATGGCTTACAAAGTCACCCATGAGAAACGTCCAATTTAACATGTGAGCTCTGATTGGTCATGTTTACTACGGTCATACAGATCCACTTATACTAGGCAGTAGTGGTCCATAAGAATTATAGCATGGTCAAATTACTTTATCCACAAGTTGGTAAAAAGCGGTTAAAAACCCGCTCGTATTAAAGGATAAACGAGCGCTTTACGACCTAGTGAGGGGAAAAGATAATTATACGTGTTAGCTTTTAGTAAAACGTCCCACTTTGTCGCTTACCATAAAGACGAGATTTTCTTGTATCTTCATATGAATAAACTGACAAAGCGGCTTTATGGCAAACGACAAAGTGAGACGTTTCACTAAACTCACACACATATAGGTTAGCTTAGCAGAAGTGCTCGTTTAAATCTATAACTGATAAAAGTTTTGGTGGTTAAACTGACATTTTTGCTAAGCTACTGTAAACTGTTATCTTTTGTTTGTTTTATTGCGGCATGGTTGTATCATAGCATAAGCTCTCTCCCAATAGTCCCAATGCAATGCATCTTCAATGTGGCCGTGTGGTGACGGCAGTAAGAATACATTTGTCACTAGTCCAACTCCTCCTGCGGATGTCGTAAAAGTCGACTAAGGGATTGAAGTGTCACTGACCATTATTTGACAAAAGATTGATGATGGGCAGCAGCGTCATCATAGTGGACACATTACTGCGATCGCCAATCCGCTTGCCCAGCGTGGCGGTTATGGGCATTTACATCCTAATACGTCTGCGTCTATACGCATAGTTAATATATAGCCTCTCCTGGCTTACGTCCAGCAGTGGACTATCATAGGCTGATGATGATGTTGATGATGATGATGAATGCATCTTCACGCACTGAATATTTGTGCGAGAGAGGGGTACACGGTCTCGCAGTGTACCTCTCTTGATCCATGGAAGTCTCACTCAACAAAAATATCCGTACCAACATAACGAAAAACCAGAGTGACTTAGAAAGACAAGTAGCCACACTGAAAAATCTTCTGGGTAAGGAAACTCCGGTGAGAAGAAGATCTACTCCTAAGCATAAAAAAAGAGATTTAAATGTATCTGCAAAGAAAACACTAATAAATACTACACTCAGTAAGTCAATCTCAAATCTGGACAATTAAGAACATTTAAAAAATGAATTGCAACCATACCAAAAAGAAAAGCAATTAAATGACTCGGCTCAAAAAAACCTGGACAAACGCATTACTGAAACAAATCTATGTAGATATGCTACCAAGGAATCAGCGGAAGCAAACCTGCCGATACCACCCTATAAACAAGGAGCACACCGAAATGTAGGCACAGATAGAAGGAAATTAGCTATTATAAGCGCAAATAATAAACACCGAATAACTAAATTAATCAATAAGGATACTCTACTACAAAGTTTTGCCTGCTGCCATTACATTACGCCTGGTGGAGGCATACAGGAACTATTCAAGGATATAGAACGTAAATTGGAGAACTTTACATCAAACGACTACTGTATTGTTCTTATAGGCGAAGAGGACTTTGAATCACATGCAGATCATCGTGAATTAATGAAGATCATCAATCAATCTCTAGCAGCCATTGCAACTATAAATGTAATAGTAGCTTGTCCAACGTACAAACTAGGCAAACCTATATATAACAGCAAAGTAGAAGACTTCAATTCAATGCTGTTAAACGACGTAATATTCCATAAAAAGTATTTTTCCTATGACTCTAATCTGAACCTGACATTTGATATGTTCTTACAAACAGGAAAAATAAGTAAACGTGGCACAGAAAATATACTTGGCCACATCAGCAATTTCATTAGCTGGCAAATTCAAAGAAATAGTCAAAGCAAATACACGTAGAAAAAAAATTCGGACTATTTTCCAGTGACAGTACAGGCAAAGAAACAGCTTTTTCGCTCCTAAGCAGAATAATTCGTCATGCATTAGAATAATGCAACAAAACATTGCCAGTTTCTCATCAAAGAAAAATATCCTAGAAGTCACCCTAAATGAATTATCTCAGGAAGGTAAAAGTCCCCATGTTTTATGTTTTACAGAGACATTTATTCGGAGAGGAAATGAAAATTATTGCTATTTAGAAAACTTTGAACTTATTGCGTCATCCTATTCTCGTAGTGATGATAACAGAGGAGGTGTGTGTATTTTGGTCAGAAATGGTATGTCATATAGTGAGCTTGAAGATATGAAGAAATATTCTGTGGATAAATTATTCGAATGTTGTGGTATACGAATTGTAAAACATGATATTGTAGTAGTTTGTTTATACAGAACACCAAATTCACCGCCAAATCTCTTTCTACAAAACTTTGCACCATCTTGATAATAAATTTAAACAAATTGTAGTATGTGGTGACTTCAATATTAATACTCTAATAGTCAATAAAATTAGCAAAGAGTTGAAAGACATTGCAAGTAATTATAACATGGAACTTCACATCAAAAAACCCACGAGGATAAAAACATGCATTGACAATATTCTAAGTAATATTAAGAACACTAAATCCTATGTTTTACCTCTAGGACTCTCTGACCATGATACGGCTCAGATGCTTAGTTTTAACGTAGGCTCTTACTTAATTGAGAATAAGTTCTATTACAGGGTTAAACGTGACTATTCTTCTGAAAACATTAGGAAATTTAAAGAATGCTTAAATAATCTTACTTTTTCTGAAGTACACGTGGAAAATGATTTTAATAGAGCGTTTAATAAATTTCACGAAATGTTCTCACTTTTTTATAGTCTGTGTTTCCCTACACAACGTCAAAAAATTACATGTGGTCTTTTGGAAAAACCAAAGTGGATAACAAATGGTATAAAAATAAGCTGTAAAACAAAAAGGAAACTGAGGTTTTCATACTATAAAGAAGGAAAAAATTATCAAAAGAAAACTGAATATTATTCATATACACAACTACTAAAAAAATGTATTAATAAAGCCCAAAAAATTAAAAACAAGAATTACATAGCTAATAGTAAAAATAAATGTAAGGCCTCGTGGGACTTAATTAAGAAAGAAACTGAAAATAAGAGTATGAAACATTATATTGAAAAAATATGTACTAATAATGAAACTATTAGTCAACCACATCGTATAGCAGAGCATTTTAACAATTATTTTATTGGATTAACAAATAATAAAGATGAGAAATTAGATAACTATAATCATAAAGGTTCTCCTGATAGCTCAACTTCTAACAATAATACTATGTTTTTAATCCCTTTTTCTGAAAATGAAATTATGAATGTTATCTCATCATTGAATAATACGCAAGCCGTGGGTTTTGACGAAATTTGTACTTATGTCATAAAACAATGTAAAGCCCAGCTTATTGTAATAATTACATATTTAGTAAATTTCTCTTTCGAAAGTGGTATTTTCCCAGAACTGCTTAAAACATCCGTTGTGAAACCGTTGTTTAAAAAAAAAAGACAAAAATGCCGTTGAAAACTATCGCTTCATAACATTAATTCCAATATTTGCTAAAATTTTTGAAAAATGCATGTTCAAACGTCTTTTAAATTTCTTAAATAAATTTGATACAATTAAGATTGAACAAAAATAAATCTACTACTTTAGCTACTTTTAACCTTGTTCATCACATTATTAAAAGCCTGGATGAAAAAAAGCACACCACTGCAGTATTTCTAGACATGTCAAAAGCCTTTGACTTTGTGGACCATGCAATACTTTTAAACATTCTAGAAAAATATGGGATAAGAGGTCTTGCTCTCAGTTGGTTTAAGTCGTACTTAATAAATAGACAGCAATATGTAGAAATAATGCAGCTTGATGAATTTAATGTAAAAACTAGTTTTAAATCAGCCTTGAAATGTAATTTTTATGGTGTTCTTCAAGGCAGTATACTTGGGCCTTTATTATTCATTCTCTACATAAATGAACTGCCTAATGTCATCCCATACAAGACTGTACTATTCGCAGATGTCATATCCTTTATTGTTACCTCTGAAAAACATGTAAATATACGGAAACATGAATGTAAAGTAAATGACATGATAGAAACTGTTATAACATGGTTAGAGCGACATAATTTACAGATTAATGTTAATAAAACTTACTATGTCCAATTCAATTCAAAACGAGGTGAAAATCTTAACCTCGATATACATTTTAGAAATAAGACTATAGAAGAATTGCAGTGTGTTACCTTTTTGGGAGTTATGTTAGACAAACATTTGGACTGGCAAACGCATATTGATAAGGTGCGCAGCAAACTTAATAGTTTTGTTTTTGTATTACGTAAGTTAAGGCGCACAGCAGGATTACAAGCTACTCTAGCCGCGTATCATGGATATGTAAACTCAGTATTGAGATATGGATTAATTTTGTGGGGAAATTGTAATTATTCCAGCACAGCATTTGTGGCACAAAAAAAATGTTTGCGTGCTATATTCGGGCTAGCTAATTACAAATCATGCAAACCGCTCTTCAAAAAGCTAAAAATTTTACCATTTCCCTGCTTATATATACTAGAAATCTGCATGTTTGTTAAGAGACATATGTATTTATTTAGAACAGCTGCAAACATTTCCACTAGAATCCAAAGAAATCCTGAAAGGTTAGTTCATGATTGCATTCCCAGAACCGCTCTGTACTCTAGTCACTGTTTTGTTATGTGTATGAAAATATTTAATAAGTTGCCAAAATGTATAAAAGAACTACCTTTAAATAGATTCAAAAATCAAGTAACCAAACTCTTAAGTGAAAAGCAATATTATGACGTAAAGGATTTCCTGTCTGAAGATATTTTAGTATTTTAGTTATATTTAAGTTATGTATTTGCATGCTAGTATTACATTATACAAATAGCAGAATAAGATACTTATTGTCGCTTACCAACTATGGACACCGATGTAGCTACTTATTCTAAGCAAATAAAGATTCTATTCTATTCTATTCTATTCTATTCTATTCTATCCCTTTCAAAAATGTTCTTGAAATTTTTTTGAGTCAAAGTGCATCATGACGTTTATGAATTTATTAAAATTAAAAAATAGCTGTGATTAATCCATCAAAGTGATCCATCTAATTGAATTTAAAGATGTTACACAAACATAGGTATAAGTATTATGCGATACTATGACAAGCGCTACGCACCATGGAACATTTGCACAATCGTTTGGCGGCATTTTTGCGTTAGACGTCCATACTTTTAACTATATGTGTACAGCGTGTTAACATGATACTCACTTTTATTGAAACTGAGGAATGCGATGGAGATTTTTAGCCAAACCGTGAACATTATTCGATCCAAAATGCTAATTCCAAAAGTAATTAACTTTCTAAGAAAAGTTAATTAAAAAGGAATGTACTTCAAAATGAATCGTTAATTTGCATTTGACAATGACAGATCACAGCCACTCGCAACGTTTGACAAGTAAGCAGTACACGAGTTACATTGATCGTTCGGAGGAAATAAAATAAATTTTACGGTCAATTTCATTATTTGTCAAATGTTAATAATTGAAAACGATTGCTAATAATGCAAATTATATTATTACCTATTTTCGTAAAAGCCCGGGTTACGGTAACACGCTGTATTATTATGGTCGCAGGTGGAGACGCTACGACTGTTTTGTAGTAAGTACGTTTAGTAAGGGCACGTAATCGCTATCGATTAGATAGACTGGTGGGACCAATGCACACTTTGATCTGGCAGACGGCAGACATTAGTGATGGACGTTTCAATCCTCATAACCTCGTTTATTTAAATGAAGAAAGATTTTACCTCACGGAGTCATTGTCCATAAGATTACTCTTATAGTCGGTGCGGAAAGTGATGGCGTTTGATAGCAAGACGCGCTCATACATATACACGTGCCTTCGATTTTCGAACAAACTATTTGTCTGTATAGCACCTCTAGAACTAATTGTTAGACGACAGTACAGAGTGACATCTGGGTCGTGGATCTAGAGGAACAGGGTATTTGGGGCGGTCATGCATGCCAAGCAGCTTACTCTATGGAGACAACCAAGAAATTATGAAAAAAGACTCCTGATTACGAGTTAATTGATATTTAACTATCAATTGAGGCTCAATCAACTCATAGTTATTAGATTTTTTTTCGCGAGATTATGCTATGTTAATATGGCCTCCCTCTACCTCGCTTGATTCGCTAATTTTAAGTAGGGTAAGTGTATATGATATGATTGATAACGTTTCGAAGCCTTCAGTTGGTATTTTTTGCAATTCCGAAAGTATTGATGAACTATCCCGAGCTCGCTCGGAATCGCATTTCATGAGGTATTATTAATACTCTTAAGGTGGACCTTATTGCCTTAGCAATTAGGTTGACAATAAGACAACAATAATTTCGAGAGTCTAGAAAATACTAATACAGATTCTCACAGTACTTAAATACACAGGTATTATTTCTGTAGAAAATAACCAATGGTTTTGAACAAGCATTCCGAACATTATCGGAAAGTAGAAAGAATTTGAATACATATGTCCTAACTCCTATGCAGATGTACTTAATACACATGCGAAATAAGTGTTTTCGTGGCGTTGATATGGAAAACTTTAAATGTGGAAAATCGAGGTCTTAATAAAATTGATAATCGGCTTTCAAGGTAACATAAATGTGTTTTGGTTTTATTGCCTCTACATATTTTTGCTATGTTGATGGATCGGTTTAATTAAGCCTTTCCTAGATTCAAGAAGTTAGTGAGAAAGCCATGTACTTTTAACCGACTCTGTAAAGTTGGTTAAAATAAGTAAAAACTCAAAAAAATACCCTTTTATATATGATTTCGAGAACATGTCAAGAGAATATGATCATAATATTCATAACACTGTTAGTTATTCCATAGCTTCACACAAGTTACATACTATTAATAAAACGTATTCAGCGTCGCCGTTGGAAACCTATTTCGACTACCTACCGATGGGCGGCTGCTAGCCCGCGCACATGTAAAATAGCTCCGCTCAACTTGTGGTATGCTCTACTTTTTATTTTTTTATTAATATTTTAGAAGTTTGTTTCACTTAATATTTGTAGTAGGTAATCAAAATAGCTTCGTCTGACCACCTTGCGGGTGGACGTCCCACGCTGCGTTTGCCAGTACGTGGTCTCCACTCGACTCGAGTACCGTCTTGCCCCAACCCCCATCGGCCGCGACCTGGTTAGTGTTGCGGGGACTCTGTGGATGTAGGTCGCATCCATCCGGCCGAAGTGGAAGTTTATTGAGGAGGCCTATGTCCAGCAGTGGACGTCCTATGGGTGAAATGATGATGATGATGAAAATAGCTTCTTTATTTTAGGTCATTAAATAAAGGATTTGTTTCATGTTATTATTACTAATTATACACAGTAACAGTTTATTATATAATATAGAAAAATAATTAGGTACTCATATTACTCATAAGTCGTTAATGCAGCTTACAGTAAAACTTCAAGCTAGATAACAGATATTTATTTTAATTATAGACATTACTTTGGTTTATTATTAAAATTGAATTTATTGATACGACAACATTGGGACATTATAATTACTGAAATTAATTCAGTTGACAGACGTAGACTTATGGAAATAAGTCGTATGTCATTTCTACAAATATGTGAGTTATTATTATATTATATGAATAATATTTCATAATGAGTTGGTTTTAGCGCTCGCCAACCTCTGCAGAGTTTGCAGCGAGCGAATATGAAACTATTCAGTTAGGTAGGTCCAACTTCGAGAAAGAGCTCAATCGTCGAATTCATCGAAGTTGGGCAGCTTTCGGGAAGCTACGACACAACTTTTCGTCCAATATTCCGCAGTGTTTGAAGACGAAAGTCTTTGATCAGTATGAGTTGCCAGTGATGGCATACGTTACTGAAATTTGGTCCCTTGGTATGGGCTTCTTAAGAAGGCTCAAAGTCACCAGAAGGGCATTAAGAGGGATAGCCCTCTAGGGGGATAGCTAGCAGTGAAGGTAAGAGAAATGAGGCCATCCGCAGCAGAACAAAATGTAACTGTTGTAGGTCTCCGAATCGCTAAGCTAAAGTGCCAGTGGACGGGCACGTAGAACTGATGGCCGTTGGGGTGGAAAGGCTCTCGAGTGGCGGCCACTTACCGGAAGTCGCAGCGTGAGTAGGCCCCCAAAAGGGAGACTGATGACCTGGTGAAGGTCGCAGCAGTCCACTGGATGTGGATGGTGTAGGACTGGTAATTGTGGCAATCTTTAGGGGAGGCCTATTTTCAGCAGTGGACGTCTTTCGGCTGATATGATGATGATCTTCTGTTCTGACCATCCACATGGAGTTATGGACAAAGTTTAAGTATGTAATTTTTTCTCTAAAATACCATCCTTAAGGCTATGTCCTACGTAGGCGATTCAAAGCGACGAGATTTACGACGCGATTCGATGCGACGAAGTCACAAATGTATGCGATGCGATGCGATGGCCTTGTCCTACGCTCACGCGAAATTTTGAGGTAATGTTTAAATACTCTTGAATATGAACTTGATTCGAATGTATAATTAAATAACCATTGAAATAGCAAGAATAATGAATTAGAGACTTTTCAAAAGCTGTCCAAAGTGTACCTACAGTGTGTTTGTACAGTGCAAATGTCAGAATCATGTTACTAAAAAAATATGCCAATTGTTGTTATAAATGTCCCAAGTAACCTGTCTAATTTAATGCATATCGAAACGAACACCCTGTATAAGAACATCCTATATCCCAATTAATTTGCGTCATAATGATGTCATTGGCACCAAAGTTCCGCTGTCTATAAGTGTAGATATAAAATGAAGGGTCCACGGAAAAACATGTCCAAAGCATAAAAAAATCAGGGCAAATGTTACACACCTTATTCTGTTAAAAATAAGGCGGTTTTGCCTTCTGTAATTTGAATTAACTAGACATGTTCTTTCCGTGGACCCTTCAAATATGTAATTTTGCACTTTACGTGCATTAGTCAAGAAAATCAAACACTATAGGTACATCCCAATTACGTCTAATGTGCTGTTTTCCAAGACTTAAAACGTATATCGCGGTTCCAAAGCCTAAATTTAGTTTAAAACATGCAACATAATTTTAAACTGAAGTAGAGTTACATGCCCGACGTGCCAAACACAAGCAGGGAACTGGGGGCTACTTCTCTGTTATATCTGCCCGTCCAAGATACATGCCTCGCATAGGCGCACTCGTGTTACCGGCCGGCCAGGCGCCCCCCGCCCCACCCCCGGCATCTAGCGCGGCTAGCTAGGGTTCCAACAGTCCCTATTTTGAATATTTTAAATTTAAATCGATACCGTTTGACGTCATGTTCAGATTTACTTCAATAGTAATTAGCACAGAGTTAGATTTGGATAGAAGAAACAAGTTCATTCATTTGTATGGCGGCCGAGCGTGTCAGATTTTGTACTGAAGTTGTTATTTGCCTATGATTTTAAATATGTCTCAGGCCCTTGAGTATTCATATTTTTTTTCTGTTGTTGCAATTAATATTACTTAAGGAGGCATTATTAAAGTTTTTGTTCACTTCAACTTACATCAACTTACAACTTACAAAAAAAACGCCCGAAAGCTGCGATTAAAGACGGCCAACTCGGTGGATTACACTGAGTTCATTGGACACGCTAAGTAGATACGTTTGCTTGATCTATGGTATATATGACATCTGTGGCAATTAGGCTCGATTTCACCAAGCTTTTATTCGAAGAATAATGCTTACTCTTGTATATTAATGTCAATACTCCATAGTAGCTGAGAGTAAGCGTTATTTTTCGAATAAAAGTTTGATGAAATCAACCTTCATAAGTTTAATTAACAGATCTTTGAACATAATATCAATATGGGTCGTGGGTCGATTTTATCAAACTTTTATTCGACAAATAACGCTTACTCTCAGTCTCAGCTAATAGTGTCAAGTTACTATATATGGAGTTTTGACATGATAAAATTAAAAATGTTAATGAGTTTTGGTCAAATCTGCAAAAAAAAAAATTGTTTTGTTTTTTTTTTCATGTTTTGAATTCCTTTAATGAACGCAAAGAATGCAATTTAAAGCTTTTTTTTACATTTGCTAGGTAATTAAAGATTTTTTTGTTCATTTCATGTCTGTCAATTAAGTATGACAAGACTAAGAACACATGGTGACAAAATCGTTTTCTAAAATGTTTTAAGTAAAAATCTAAATTTCTCTTAAAATGGACTGAATTCAGAAAACTTCATGACATTTTTAACTTCAAATTTGGTCAGAAATCCGCTGTTCTATTTTTTCCCTTTCCTCATGGATGGGCACCATCAAATAATGTCCTTAACGAAAAAGTGGGATGAAAATGCAGTTCTCAAATTTCTTATGATTATGACAGCTTATGAGACGTGGCATTCCATGATAGACTTAATATAATACTATCGCGATTTTTAAATTTTTCTTGTTTTATCCTGCTACGCTCGTAGCGCTACGTCGTAGCTGATACTGATTGTTCTGGTCAGACTGTAGCAAAAAAGCTTCGTAGGGACGTAATGATGATGTAACTTAACGTCATACAAAGTTAAATATTAATAGGTACTCGTAAAATGATAATAATGTTAATGTTAATCAGATGTAAAAGAGTAAGTACCGATCATAAATATAATTAGGTTTATCAGTATTAATTGTATAGGCACATTTGGGCGAGCACTTGAGCATTTTCGCTACAAAAACGAATGCTTAGAGAAATTAAAGTAAATAATCTAGATACAGAAACTGTTAAAATAGTAATTTGTATTATTTTAATAAACAAAAAGTTTATTTCTCATAATTTCTAGGATTTGACACTTTAGAAACAGAACTGGCTATGTCAAATTTTCTGAAGGTATAAATATTATATTTTTCCCTGGTAGACGTCATCTTAAGGTTTAAGAAAATGAGGTCGTTTTATTTTTATGTCCTATAATTTGTTAACAATCTTTTTTTAAGTGAGTGAGATGACATTTGTGCAGTTTCATGGATGAACAGAGACTAATACTTTGGTCCGCAACAAATACAATCAAATAGAAAAAAACTAATGAATGAATGACGGTAGTGACATTGACGTTGACAGATTTTTTTTTATCAATTTTATTGTACTGTTTGCGGCCAAACACATTAGGCTCTATTCAACCATAAAACTGCCAAAATGTCTCCTCACTCACTTAAAAAAAGATTTTTAGCAATTTATAGGAAATTAAAATAAAAGAGCCGCATTTACTTGAACCTTAAGACGACAGCTGTCAAGGAAAAATATAATATTCAGAAAACTTTACATAGCCAATTATGGACGTCACACTCACATCGTCACATCCCATTCCATCTATAGGTATACAGTCGTTTTTTCGTTTTACTTAAGGTGTCAAAAATATATTTACATCTTTATTGTCTTGACATTAAGGTCGTGTAGATATGTTTTTAGCACCTGAACCGTAATGTAACCTTGACATGTTACGCTTTCGACTATATGAGTACATACACATAATCATGTACCTACTCATATAGTCGAAATTTTATTCTTCTGTATTAGCCAATAGCCAGGATATAAGAGGATCAAGTTTACGGAATCCTTTAAAATGCAGAGTAGAATAAAGCAAGCCGAGTCTCGGGTGTGCGGTGGCAGCCCTGGATGTCCAGCGCGCATCCCTGATTCTGTAGAACAGCGGCGCCGTGCGTGCCCGGCTCGCTGTAAACAGCCTACCCTATATGGAGGTACGGACGTCCCTAACACCCCAGAGAAAGGGGTGCCCCCGCTTCTTCCTTCTTCCTCCTTGTGCAAATTCCCCTGGCGATGGAAATGTGCTCGGCCACATTTTATACAATTTCTAGTCCGTGCGTTCCAAACTTTACTCGTGTCCACATTCAGCGTTATTAAATTGCTTAATTCCCTCGCTGTGGCAACGCCGACGCGACTAAGATTAGGGCGCTCTATGAATGGTCTGGCCGAGTTATTAAAGTTGTTTGTTGTGAATTTTCCCGGCCGTTGACTTTTCGTTTCATTGACTTGGCGGAAACTTGTTTATTCCCGCTTGCCTTGAGGTATTGTTATGTGCGATCACACAAGAATAACTCCCTAATCTTACTCCTCACTCTAATCTTAATTCAAGTTGTCTAAAACTATTCTAAGAAGAATGTAGGTCGGTACGGTGAAAAAATGGAACAAGATACGGTCAGTTATTCAGTATGACTAATTGACTTTATCCTGTTGGTTAATTGACAAATAACGTACCTGGCAAACAATTGAAGTAAAAGTCCGTTTAATGTTGAGACATAGTTAGGTTTTATTTAATTTTGTTTTTATTCTAATTACTTTAACCTTGATGATATGAAAGTAACAACATTACTTTGTTTCCATTTTCTGCTACCATTCATCTCTTTCCGAGCGAATTCTGTATTTCAAAATTTAGTTAGAAAGTACATTCAGAAATAGTACCTACTATCTAAAAATGTCAAACCTAGATTTTAAAAATAAAATGGTGTTACTATGTATGCGATGAAGGCCGATGTTTTGATAAATCATTTTACGTAAACATATTCTGCAAGTACGTCTTCTGCGGTCTTGATATCTGTCAACTAAGTAAAATATAAGTTAAAGTTCTGAACTCGCAGTTTATCAGGCACAGAGATGGCGACTAAAGATAGTACTATCAGAGGTCATAGCGGTCGTTGTTGGAATACTTGTCATGTACAGAATGGCTCGGCTTTTAATTAAAGCTCAAGTAATTTAGAGGGCCAGGGCGTGTACGAATATACGCGTGCCCATGTATTACGTACAATCTTCTGCATACTCATTTGGAAATGTTTAAACAGCGAGGTAGCTAGGGAGGGGGATGGTTAGTTCGCTACAGATAAATTAATAACGTGTAGATGTACGGATGTGAGGACGCGAGTGGCGAGGGCCGCAGGACCGGACGGGGTGATTCCTTTCGCATTCAGCAAGTTTTCAAAACAACTCTCACTTTACGAGTTTTTTAAACTAATGAGATGTGATGATAATTTATATTGGTTGTGTTTAAATGTTTTATAATTTTCGTATTCGGAATAAGTAATGTGTATTGTTAAATTGGTGCCTATTTATTTAGTAACAGCCTACTCCTAAACATGAATTATCCAAGTGGTCCTAAGTAATTGTTGTCTTTAAAGTTTAAACACACTGCTTCAAACACAGTTCATAAAAGTAGACGAAGCCTACATTTATTTATACATTATTTTAATATTTTCTTGCTATCTAGAAATACGCTTTTATGGATAAGGGTAGCGGAATATTTTCGCTAGGTATCTAGATATAACTACTGACTAAAATATAAATACAAACTTAAGTATATTATCCAAGTCAATATCCCTACAGCTCGTATCATGACAGAATATACGCGGACAATTTCCGCAAAACCAACATCCTATACCTTTGAGATGTGAGATGTAAAATGTGAGCGGAGCGCACACCTATTATGAAATTTGTGCACACAGGCGAGGCGCACACACACGCGCGCCTCGGACTTAGGTGGCTATCGGGGGGGCGTTCGAATACTTGCGACTCTCCCCGGCTTAAATTCCCGTATTAATATGTATCTTCTTTACGCGTGGATTTCAGAACGCCGATGGTGCCCGTAATTATATTGTGGTCAGTTAAGTACGTAACCCTTTTTAATGCTGTAAAAATTCATAAGATACAAGTACGTATCACTTTTAGAGATTTTAAGGGCTTATAGATTTTGTCCGATACCTACTCAATACCTGCTCTTTGCAGATTTTTTTTTCTTATGCTAAAGATAATTGTCTAATGTGATATCTATTTCTTTGTATTTACCTACCTCCTACCTAATGAGTTTTCTGTACGACTGTATACGTTGTAAGATACTTACATCGTCACGACTGCCAAGTCTTACGAGTACGATTTGAGTTTAAAATCAATACCAATACCTCACATATAACAGTTTGATTCCGAAACTAACATTTTACACATAATAATTAAAGTAACATACCGTTATTTATCTATCTAGTTCATTTGAATAATAGGTTTAAAACCGGTTCTACGACAACCATGCAATTCGGCACAAGCCACTACGAAAGGTTTTCGCTACACGTAACTTTCATGACCTTCATGTGCTACGGCGTAGCACTATGAAGAACGACTACGAAGTATACGAGATCGTAGTTTCGTTCGTGACTGTTGCTGCATTTCGTGGGCACGTCTATGAAAGATTAGTTTATGTTTATTATTATAGTGACTAAATTTAAATTGTGACCGACATACGGAGTGGACCCAAAAAGGTTTCGTGTTTTCCTTTCTCATACGAAACCTTATTAATCCTGTATATGGAAGAACCAACGAAACTTGATCTTACTGCTTAATATAAAACTCTATATTATTTTTGTTTGTCATTCTCGTTTCCTAAAGCTAAAGCAAACCAACGCTTAGTAAAGGACCGCTATTACTGAATAGAACCGTAGAACCGATGGCCGTTGGGGTGGGAAGGTTCTTGAATGGTGGCCACGTACCGGAAGGCGTAGCGTGGGTAGGCTCCCCACAAGGTGGACCGATGACCTGGTGAAGGTCGCAGAAGTCCGCTGGATGCGGGTGGCGCAGGACCGGTCATTGTGGCAATCTTTGGGGGAGGCCTATGTTCAGCAGTGGACGTCTTTCGGCTGATATGATGATGATGATGATGATGATTACTGAATAGTGAATAATTAAATCATGCGAAGATGATGACATGATGAGTAAATGAGATGTGTACTGTACACCCAGAAATACTAAATATATGCCAATGAGCTGGAAAACACGTAGTATTTCAATACGAATATAACATATATTTTACCAAGCATTATACGACAAAAAATCTCGACAGTATCAACTAGACCATGTCGTAAAGTACTAAGTAAAACAAATCCAAATGTATATTGTATACATCCAGATTTTTTCATTCGCATCTAAATTAGGAAATTTCCGTTAATAATTAATTGGCGCAAAAAGGATTGTCAGTCGAGGTTGGACAGCGTAGCAACCCCATTTTCAGTGGGTAATTGAAAAGGGTAGCATAGTTGTTAAAAATTCAATAGGCTAAACTGTCTTAAACTCTGTCAACGTCACGCGTCCGAGTGGTTGCGGCGAGCGCTCTCGGGCAACATGTGTAACACGCCTACATTTACATTTACGACTCGCTGCGTCTATCTATTTTATTTTATAAAAGCCCAACCATCATAGACCACTCTTTAAGATTGTGTTTTAGCAATAATTACGGCTATACGTTTTAAATGGTAAACATATACTGTTCGTCGGTAGGAAACAAAAAAGAGTAAACAAATATGGCTGATTTTCCATAGTATTTGACGTCTTTTACACATATCGTGAAACACGTTTGCGGATGTATTTTTACGTTAAGACTAATCTATATCAATAATTTTAGCTAAAAATGTGTTTGAACACTGTGAACTCAAGCTTTAAGGTTTTAAGTTGGTGATTAAAGATTGAGTTCTAAATGTTCGTGATTACATAAAAATGCAAGTTTTTAGGTATGTTTATACACTTTTTTAATTAATCATTGATTTTCTAAGACACGACGAACAGTATTTATTATGATATTGTTCTTACATTAACTTTCTATGTTAAATGCATATCGTTTAGTTAGCAAAATAACGTTTAGTAAATACAAGTTTTCTCTTATTTCACTTAGCCACATCATCGACTAACATAGATTAGGTTAGTACCTATACCAAATAAAAATATAGGGAAAGTAGCTTTTTCTATTTACGTATGAGTACGCCTGTATAAAATTATTAGGTAGATATATTTTTTGAAACTTGCTAGTGAGTTATACAATTTTAAAATCTTAGTGAAATAAAGGGTGTATAAGAATAGGCCACTATTATTAGTGGCTTATTACACACACTGTGTATGTGTATAAGTCGGACCAACCTCAAAATTGCAATTACAAAGGTTTTTATGTACAGTCGGGTTCAAAATTGCATGGACAGTTTATGAATGAAATCATTCATGAATCGTCCATGCAATTCTGAACGCCACTGTACATGCATATTGGTTTAGTGATCCCGACATTTGTATGGTAAAGTGATTTCTGGGTTTGTACCACACTAAAAGTAGCTCAGTATGACTTTTATATTATGCACTTTATGCAGTGTATGCAAGGTTATTAGTGACTCGTGATGGTATACCTTCTATAAAATAATATATGAGTCTAAATAGCAGATAACTAATTATTAGCCATATATTATGAAGGCCATAGATTAGTTTAATTTTTCCTGGGGCAGGCTGTTTAACCCTTCATAAGATATAAACTATAGAAACAGAATTAATATAAGTATATAAAGCAACACTAAGAACATTAAGCCTAAATATCAGTCTGTAGAATTACTCGAAAGAAATGTATATAATCACATCACAGCTGAATCATGAATCATGAATATCAGCATGGATATCATTCAGATTTTGGAATATGTATATAAAAACAAAGCAAAGCATTTTTCCCCTCACTAGCTCGTAAAGTGCTCGTTTATCCTTTAATACGAACGTGTAAAAACGCATATTATTCACTTGTGTGGCAAAGTAATGACCATGGTTTTGGAATAACAAAACGTAAAATACTCATGGAAATTGTTCCATATTAATGATAATTAAATAATTTGTTTGAGAATTTAGTGTAAAATACAAACCTTTACATAATATGATGATTTTAACATATAAATCCTAAAATTCCATAAGTAACAATTGTTTTAGTGAATGATGATAAGATGACTAGATGCAATCACAAAACGCAGAAAATGTCAACGTCAACATTGTCAAAGCATATTATAGGTTATAATATTTATTTACCGACTCGAACACGCATAAAAATAGTAAACTAAACAACTTTCAGGGTGTTCTGTTATAATTTTGTAAAAATAATGAATGAGAATGATTTAATAATGCATTGGCGTTGGTGTGCAACTACAGGAATGTGTTAAAATCGTGCTGCGTTTACTTTTTCGTGGTAAGTTTACTGCGACAAAATCTTGCATTAAATACATGATGCATTTGGAAAATTATTATCACTAACCCGACGATGATTGTAATGTGAACAAATAATTACCTTTTTTGAGTTTCCTCGCTATAGTGAGGGGAAAAGTTTTGTGTTACACACGGGTGCAAATGTATTTTACTTCTCGTATGTTAAAACACTCGCTGCGCTCAGGATTCTATTTTAGAACCACTCGCTTCGCTCGTGGTTCAACTATAGAATCCTTTCGCTTGCTCGTGTTTCAATTTCATACTCGCGGGTAAAATACAACTTTGCACCCTTGTATAACAATAGTTATTTGTTATACAAGGGTGCAAAGTTGTATTTTACCCGCGAGTATGAATTTGAAACACGAGCAAGCGAAAGGATTCTATAGTTGAACCACGAGCGAAGCGAGTGGTTCTAAAATAGAATCCTGAGCAGCGAGTGTTTTAACATACGAGAAGTAAAATACATTTGCACCCGTGTGTAACACAAAACTTTTCCCCTCACTATAGCGAGGAAACTCAAAAAAGGTAATTATTTGTTCACATTACAATCATCATCGGGTTAGTGATAATAATTTTCCAAATGCATCATGTATTTAATGCAAGATTTTGTCGCAGTAAACTTACCACGAAAAAGTAAACGCAGCACGATTTTAACACATTCCTGTAGTTGCACACCAACGCCAATGCATTATTAAATCATTCTCATTCATTATTTTTACAAAATTATAACAGAACACCCTGAAAGTTCTTTAGTTTACTATTTTTATGCTTGTTTAGTCGGTAAATAAAGATTATAACCTATAATATTCTTTGACAATGTTGACGTTGACATTTTCTGCGTTTTGTGATTGCATCTAGTCATCTTATCATCATTCACTAAAACAATTGTTACTTATGGAATTTTAGGATTTATATGTTAAAATCATCATATTATATAAAGGTTTATATTTTACACTAAATTCTCAAACAAATTATTTAATAATCATTAATATGGAACAATTTCCATGAGCATTTTACGTTTTGTTATTCCAAAACCAAGGTCATTACTTTGCCACACAAGTGAATAATATGCGTTTTTACACGTTCGTATTAAAGGATAAACGAGCACTTTACGAGCTAGTGAGGGGAAAATAACTATTTCCTATCTACCACAATTATGTAAGTACCTACGTTTGAATGTTAATCAAATAAGAATACTTATAGACTACGTAGTTATACTCAAAATACGAGAGGACTTTTAGGGCTCTTTGCCTGCCTTTACCCTTACTTACGTTTACAGTGACGGTAGGCATTATCGACACCGTTTACTCATTAGCAACGTATATCGTTCTCCCTTTTAGATATACATACACTCAAAATATTCATACAATAAAAAATTGTGATCCGGTGAGGATTTTGCTAGAATATTCTGCGAACTTGCTGAATCCAAATCGATTTTTATCGGCCATTTTAACAAGCTTTGGGTTATTTTATTATTTAATATTCTTCTGAATAATGCGTAGGCACACGTAACCACGTGTACCCATAATATATACATTTTTAGTAACTACAGATTTCCTGCAATGGTAGCTTCACATATGTATTTTTGAATCTAGTAATAAATAACGATAATTTCTGATATAAAATGCATTCACTTACCTGTAATGAAAATTATTTCAATCCTGTTACATAATATATTTAAACCTGCTTGCAACATTTCTATGAAGACATACACCAACTTGAAACGTTAGCCCTACGCACGAAATACGGGTACTTTACGCCGTCATTGGTGGAAAATAGGTATCGCTGCGAGCTCGTGGTAATGGTTATTCGATGCATCGGTTCCTAGATGTGATTATTTTGCGTGTTTTGCGTGGGCGTCCATTCATACAATAGTGTATCTAGATTTCTCAATATACATTTTCATGGCACCTCACTAAATTTGTAATATTTTAATTAGACTCTAATTTATATACCTACTAAACTTTAGTTTTTTTAGCTAACTACATTTATTCCAAAATACGTATTAAAATAAAAAATAATGTTTACTTGACACACTTATTCCTTAGACGGCTCATTTTCCCGCACATGTAACCTACATACCGCTTTAATATCATTTTGCTTACAGTAATTAAGTAAAATAGCACATTACAAGTGCAAAAAAGTTCAAAACGAGTGGCAATATATTAAAACTCGACCAAAGGGAGTGTTTTAAATCGACATGAGTTACAAATTTTCTTTTCGCAAGTGAATTGTACGACGTTTTTCATTCCAGGTGGCCCTCCGAAGTTTTCGACCAGACAAAATAAACCGTTTTACAAGCACCATCTGTAAAAAAATAATTCTGCATAAAGTGTGTACCACACCAGTTGGTAATAATTACAAACTTCTACATTATTTTCCAGTACAAGTCATACAATTTAAGTTTAATAACTAGAATAGAATATTTTTTTTATAAAATTAAAAAAAAAGTTAGACATCTACTTAAATGACAGTTATTAATTACCTACAGAATGTCAATGTCTTAGTTACAGTGAACAAAACTAACTCAACTAAGATAAAGAAAAGTAGTCAACTTATTTAGTTACTATTGAAAGTATCCTGCGTTACATGCTAAAATACTAGCAGGATTATTATTAGTTACTCCAATATAATAGTATTACAAAGATAAGTAACATCATAAAAAAATCTTTACTGGACTCTTAAATAACAACACATTTTCAGTTTTATTTTAAAATAATGACTTCAACTTTACATAAATTGTCGATATGTATTAATAGGATATTGATATTGAAAAGATTATAATTGGAAAAGCACATAAAGAGGTAAACAATCATGACGTACTTACTACCTATGTATAACTAAGGTAACACTTTAAAAAATGCTTGTTATTAAAATACAAGGTAAACCTAAATAATCGTATAAGTATAATAATAATTATTGTTACATATTTATTGAGACTTATTCGATTCTTTTATTTCATTAAAAAAAAAACATGTCATAAATGTCATGACTGCTTGATTGTTTGTTAATCCTAAAAAATAAACGATACTTATCTACGCGTAACTCATTAACCTACATAAAATGGCGTATTTGTTTGCATACTTACTAATAACAAGCTTAATTAAATTATCGAGAAAAATATGGTATCAATATTTAAAAATTGTAGCGTTTTTAAGAAATCGTAGAAAATTCTAGGCAACGTGTTATAAATTGTACAATATTTACCAATAGATGACTAAGTAAAACTATTAGGTGTATTGATTTGGAACATTTGTGATTTGTGCACACTATACAGAACGAGATCTTATAGTACATAATATCAATTCTCATTAACTGCGACGTTCGGGGCTTACTGCTTACAGTTGGCTATAATAACAAGCCATGTAAGTTTCAAACTGTGAGCATAACAAAAAGATGGCGCCACTTATAACTAGCTCAATACAGGCAGATACGTTTGTTTTTATTTACTTTGAAAGTTGTATGTCATTCCCAAAATATATATGTATAAATTATTCATGGTCATATTTAATATAATAATATAATCACATCGGTATCATTTAGGTTTATAAAACGTCAAGCAGGAATAGTTCCTTGTCCATACGATAGATGGCGCCTCAAGTCAACTGAACATTATTTTGTAAGTATGGACGACTGGACGAAAACCATAATTACTGTTTAATGTAGGTTTCTATTTGATTACAAGAAACATTGTATATATGCTTAATGTTAGCTTAATAAATGAATAATAATTAACTTAATATAATAAACCGACAAGTCTAACAAATCTTAAATTGCGGGTATAGTATACATTTTACCGCTACCTCCAATCACATCTTTTATTTGTAAATGTGGGCACAATGGACACACTTCTTATAAAGACATATTTATATGAATTCATTGTTGATGTGTGATATTGAAATTATACGGTATCCTTAATGCAAATTCTCGCAGATCATCATTGACATTATCCAAGGACGAACGGAGAGACTAAGAGAATTGGCGAAACTACTGTTTTACTAATTATAATGTCTATAACAACCAATCAAATAAATTAACAACACTATACTAATTTAAGTCATTATACCTTACACACTCTTATGTACCGTTTACATGCGAAATGAGCTATGAGTTCAACATTAATATCATAAATGTTTCCAGTAAAATGTGTGCTGGTTGGAGGAACTGTAAACCTTAAATATACAAGTATTAGGTACCATGTCTCCATGTCTACCTCATGTAAGGTAAGGTTGGATAAGATGGAACGTTTTTTTAATGGGGTAAGACAAAAAGTCGTCCTTCTGGCACAGCGTTTACAGATAGCTTTTGGTCTTACCCCTTAAAAAACCTCTCCTTCTTACCCCATCACCTTACCTTACTCACGTACCTACTTTGTTTATTACTAATCGTATGCTACAATAATTAGGGCCGCGGTTGCGCCCATGTAGATCTAATATTTTAGACGGCAGAGCGTAGAGAGACCGATTAGGGGATACGCGATCCCCATTTCTCGTAGCAGAATCTAGGGTTATTGTTTTCCTGAATTTGTAATAAAATCTAAAAATCTGTTAGAATTAACCTTTTACTTTAGCTCAAATATTATTCTTTTAATGATTGGAAACGAAATAAGGTTATGGATTACTGGTCTTGTCTGTAACACTAATACAAGTTACCTGTCGCTAACGCTTAGTCGTCAATCGTAAACGAAAGGCAGCTAACTGTCTTTGTCGCACTAATATGAAAGAGTGACAGAGAGGGAAAACTACGATATGCTACTAAGCGTTAGCGCTTGGCAACTTGGCTAAGCATCCTGTTCAAACATGTGACGATAAAACAATGGTAAAAAAGATTAAAATTGTTAGAAAAAATACAGATGCATGGCATGAAAGTTGCTCACAAAATGTGTTAAGTATACTCCGATGTAATAAGAATGCCATACCTAACGCATTTAATACCGAGTACCGACCTAATACATACTTTAGTGTACTATAATACCTATATGTATAACATGTAGGTATAATTATGTGTAAAGTTTACTCACGATTACTGTTTTTACTAAGTTTTTTTGTATTGTTTTCTACCTATTTTTCCGCAACTCGAAATCAAACGTCCCTATTTTGCGTGGTCTCAACGCTGGCCCAATACGTGTTGGGCACTTCTCATACGTCCTTGAACTTCTTCGCAGATGTAGGTGTGCAGGTTTCTTCACGATATTTTCCTTCACCGTAAAGCACTACTAAGTATCAAAGCAGTATTAGGTACTATAGTTGCAGATTTCTAAGAATGAACTTTTGACAGTTATATTTCGATCCTTATTAATATGAGGGTAAGAAGGTGAGATTCCCGGCAACTATATGTAATAAAATATATAAATGAGTACAAATTCGTGAAAAACTTATGAAAGTCACCTGTTGTATGAGCGCTCGTACACCTGTAAGTTCTTACGTAAGTTATAGGGACGGAGCTATACCAAGGAATGAGAGGTGAATAGAATATCACTATCTCATTCCTTAGTATAACTCCGTCCCTTCAACTTACGTAAGAACTCACAGGTGTAAGGCTGGCCTATGTGTAAGTGACGTATTCGAATAGAGAACACATATTTAAAATAAGTAACACAAACAAAATAAACGCCTATTTGAACACGTACACACATACAATAGGTGACTTTCTTAAGTTTTTCACCTATACCTGGTATGAGATTTATACAAATACAAATAAATACAAATCATTTATTCGTGGCAAATATAACAAGCATGACAGGACAAGACAAAACAGACAGATTCAGCACTTAATATTATACCACGAAATGGACTCGCCTCAGCATAATGTCGACCCGAAAGCCAACGCTTTGATTTAATTAGAAATTATACATTAAAAACTTTGATTTTTGTTACCGTCAACAAATATGAAGCTGGGTTTGCAGGCGCCCACCATAAAGTTAACCTAATGTAGGTAATAATAAGTTTTATCGTTCTTGCGAATAAATATAAATATTTAGAGACCTTAGAGTCTAATAATATGTTCCAATTTTGAAACGTAGATATTTGTCTGTGAGGCAATAGGTTCAAATATGTTAAAATATTTTTGATTCCGATATTAGTGTCAATCGTACTTAGGTTTAGTGAAATTAATCGTGATACTGATAAGACTGATAAGTCAATTTTAGCCCTTAAAGACTTATCGAGTCTTAAACTGTACCTGCTTTATAAATCAGAATTTGAAACAAATATGATTCTTATATCAGATAACGATTTTTTTTGTGTAGGCAGGTATGTACATACAGGGTGGCCCATTCAAATCGGTCAGTATAGGAAAATCTATAACTATAAGACTAACGAAGATCTGTTCTTAGGAACCATGTCATCGATTTTAATAATAAGGAAAACTGCCTTGATACATATGAAAAAAAAAACTTTATTTACACAATAAACACTTAGTAAAATAAATGTAACTACGTTAAAACAATGAATTCCATTCTTTTTAGGCATCATGTTATTTAAACGATATCTGAATAGAAATAGTGTAAGTTTATATTTTCAAAACAACCGGGTTCGATTCCCTAGCTGGATACAGTGTTTTTTTCAAATGTATGAATGCAGTTTTTCTTTTTATCAAAATCGGTGACATGGTTCCTAAGAACAAATCTTCGTATGTCTTATAGTTTCAGACTTTTCTATACTGTGAGCATAACAATGGGCCACCCTGTATATTGTACAATAGAAGAGATCAACTAGAATGAAAATTTTAAACTTCCAATATTATATTATAAGCTACAACTTTGACAAAAATGATAAAAGTGTGGCTACCACTTACTACAAGTACTTGCACATACGTACAGATATAGTGCAAAATCTGTTTCTGTGGTATTTTTACTGACACAGGAATTAATATTCAATTCACAACAAACTTCAGTATCCATTGCACTGAAGCTAATTGAGACAGAAACATTAATTGGGATATAATCGTGATAAACCTATGAAAAGGATTTTCCACCACATCTGTAATTACTACGCTCAAAAAGATTACGACCCTATTGATTAACATTTATTTTAGTTCGTAATATATAAATGATTTTAGTCTATGAAACGAGAACTAAACGAACCATTGTATCGCGAAAGTAAGTATTGTAGTTGGTACGTACATCCACTTTGAGTCTATTTCTTAGAGAAATAAAATACACGCGGCCTTGCTACAAGAATACGAAAAAGGAATTCGCCGGAAACTGAGGCCTGGAAACTGGCTCACATCGCCGACACACTCAAAAATGTGTTTTACGCTGTACTGCAAAAGTTCTAAGGTATACTGACATAAATTCTTACCTTTCTTATCGTCGCTACTTTGTTTTACTTTTTAAAGTTACGTAATTTCTTCCATAAAATTATGCAAATGTAGGTAAGTACTAACCATATTACCTACTCTCAGTAAAATTCTTTCGGGGGTTTTTTTATTTTACATAAAATAGATACTACTAGAAGAATATTGATTTTCATAGTCTTCCAAACAGTCCCAAATATAATCCAGGTGCTTAAATTATGTGCATCGCCATCGGCGAGTGCCAAAAATAATAATTAATTCGCAAAAGAATTAAACTCGTAATTTACCGTGAAAGGCTTATCTTCGAAACACATATCATCATAATCGGCGGCGTCGGTCTTCCAGGGAGACTATACGTTAATGCCTCCTCGGTAGGTATGCTGTGTGGAGACTGTTCGAATCCATTTACTGCTCTAAATTATGCGTAAAACGTCCATTTGACGCTCACCCCTCTTCCCTCTTATCGCTTGGACAGGAACGGACGGGGAGCCTCGGGCGGGGGTGCCGGACTAGGGCAAATTGGGGGGTTTTCAACCCCCCTAAGGGAGGTCCGAAGTCCACCTCACCCTTTAGCTACCCTGAAGTTCCATCTCTCACACCTATAAATTCGGCACACACATTTCACCCCATCGGGTGGGGTGGCCCGTGGCGTCCCAATCCTTTCGGTGCGGCTATGTCACACTAGCTAGGCGGCCGCGTCGGTGACCTCCACTACAAATTAATATTCGGAAACGTTTCCGTTCGGATCGTTAATCATGGCTTTCTCTGCTCGTGATCTCGGCTCAGCTCATGTACTGACGCTCTTCGCACCTTCAACGAGGCTCCATTTTATCAATCTCTTATTTATCTGACCGAATTCATGCTACATTTATTTATTTTATACAAAATTAAAATAATTCATAAGTGTAACTGTTGCGAAGCGAGATCGGTCGATAGATCAACAAATTATTTTTCTACTTGGCAACTAATCTGCTGATGTTTCGAACAGTCGGCCGAGTAAAGTTACGTGACGCTTCGTATTGATGAATTTGTAAACGTGCACCTTTACAAAAATGCACATTTTCATGTTGCTATCTTTGTAAACGCTATTAAACAAATCTACATAGTTAACCTTGACCTACACCTTGGTACAATTATGGTTTTATGAGGAAAAAGTGAAGGAAACGAACATTATTTTGAAAATCATCAACCTTCCTGTCAAGCTGTCTTAATACTCATTATGAAAGAAAAAATACAGACTTACGTTTTTAAGGTAAGTATACCTACTTAATCTATCGTTGGTTGGAAGTTCGTAAGACAGCAACTATCATGCGGTCGGGTGTAGGAAGATGCACGCTCGGGCTCACGCCACGCCGCTTCACGCAGAACTCGCCCTTGTTGCCGGCACATAGGCGCTATTATAGCACGCAGCGCTCACCTTCAACGGACTGAGCCCCTTGCGACTGCACGCTAACTTCGCTTCAGTAATTAAGTTATAACTTGATGAGAACTTGATCGCATTTGGTAAGGAATACCTACTGATTAAAAAACCTTACCTGCGGAGGCTACATACAGTTAATTAATAGAAAACACATATACATATTATATTTCATACCATATATTGGAACCTGGTAACGAGGTTTGCTGTAATCAAAGCACTTAAATGTTCTTGGAGATTTGTATTTGTTAATAACCGCATGTGAAACAATATTAAATACATTCAATTTAATTAGTTAAAAACGAACAATAAATTTAATTACTACCAACGCGAATACTAAATACTACCAAACTCACTTATTATATTGCTTTAAAAAATCTACGGCTTATTTTTTTAATTCAGTGCCTATGATTCTCAAACTTTAATTAAGTATGCCACATTCATTATTCACATTATTTTATGTTTGTTTCTTATTATTTGTTCATAATTGTTATTGTTAATACATCGTGTTGTTTATTTGTATAATGCGTGTTTGATTTATTAATTTAATTTAATTCAATGTGAAATTCCCACATTGAATTATAAATATTATTTTTATTTATAATTCAATGTGGGAATTTCTAATTTTGTGTGTCCCATATTCTGTTATCTGTCAAAACCTATATATATTTTTAATTATTCGCGATGGAAAAAATAGAAAGTGTAATATACACGGTGCTCGTGAGCATAGCGAAAGATTTTAACTATGCATTCTAGACATCAAAATAACCAAAAAATATTATGAGACCTAATGTCAATTCCACCAAAAAAAAAAAATTCTTTTTTTTAGGCTTTTTGAATATTTTTTAACATTTTCAGTACTTTTCATCCTAACAACAAATAGTTTAAATTATTGTTTTCAATTGTTTTTTAGGTACAGGTTATTTTGTCAAGTCTATTCGTATTTTTTGATTGTCAGGCAAAAAGTGTGATAATAATTAGATCACATTGTGGTAGCATTGCAATCAAAAATAAGTTAAATAACGAGTTACGTCGAAAAACTTATTTCGAAAAAAAGTTGATTATCTCTGAAACCAAGCCGAAATCCAGGAAATTTTATATAACATTAAAGACTTTTATATTTTATATAACATTTATTACATGTACATACCTCTATTAGTATTTAATTACTCAGTTTTTTTGCTTTCTGAAACTATATAAAAACAATCATTGATAGTCTAATAAAAGTGACAAAAGAACTGGTAACTATATTTATTTCCTCTTAGAAAAGGAATACCGACAGGTAGTTTTTTAAATTTCTTGTCATAGACGTCACGTATTACTTAGTATTTCGTAAAATAAACGTAAATCACTCTGCAATTTATTCTTATAAAGTATTTTTTTTTACAAAGTAAAACTAAGACTATATTTTTTTATTCTAGTTTTGTTTCATTGTATAAAATATCATTGTATAAAACTACGTCTGGATATTAAGCATGATTTGTATTATCGATTTACACTGTTAACAACTTAAATATGAAAGAAAAACAATTTAAAAAAATAGAAAAAGTGCCCTATGTCGTTTAATCAAATAAACGTTTGTATAGGAAATTGTTGAATAGTAAGTACTTACAGTAAGTACTACTTACTCAATGGTCATGATTAAATTTATCTTCTTATTTCACTAGTAACCGAGCTAGCCACTCGTTAAAAAAAAGTTAATGACTGTATTTTTTTTCAGTTTCCAAGTAGTTATTTTATTGTTGTCACATAGGTACTAATACAGCGACGATCAGGACAATCATTGTGACCTAAGTAATTGGAGAGATTTTTTTTGTTACAGAAGAATTAAGCAATTCACGAATTATTTGCATTTGTTGTTTAACTTATTTATTATTCTTAATTAATATTTACCAAATATATTGGCTATCTGTCTACCATTTTATTATAACTAGAGGTCTGAATTCTCAAGGTAGGTTCTTTAGAACTGTCTTGGAAATTGTAGATATTCTGAATGCCGATAGAAATAGAAGTCAATTTTTTTTAAGTATATTACGAACAAATTACTTAACCTCGTAAGGCCCAACGTCCTATTTTTAGGACAGCAAAATTTACTCATAACGGCCGATGACGTCATATTTTTCAAATAAACATGACTTTTATTTTGTAGGTCCCAAAATTAAAAATAAAATGTATTTTTTTAGAACACTGGGATGTTATTTCACTTGTCCTAAAAATAGAATGGGCCTTACGAGGTTAAATATGCAAATGGACGCCATCATATCATAACCGATATCTGTATGGAAATTTGGAATAAGAATTACAAATATTGTATTCTGATTATATGAACATAATTTGTGGAATTTTACATTACACATTATTAAAATTTTTGTTCATTTTTTCTTTTACATTATACATATTTACAAAATTGTACATATTAATGTATGTACTTAGATCAAATCTAACCAATCTACTTAACCTAACTAATATCTAAGATTGGCTCTTGCTTGTGGCATTGTATCAATTCTGATGCGTTGTGCGAGGAAGTCGCCAGCTCTTCGGTCATTAGTTACGTTTAGCAGACGTTTCGCGATCTCAGCAAACAATTTGCGTGGCTGAACCTAAAGTTTCAACGCCAAACGGAAATTCGTATTCTTTTCCGAGGAACTTATATTTATTACGTCTTAAAAATTCGTCGTGTTCAGCCGCAGCGGCTCAGCGGACTTTGAATCCTTTTAAATATTTATGTTGTATTCTTTTAATGTATCGATAAAATACGAGTGTCGTGATAATTTTAATTCTACGAGATTTCCCGGGTCTGATCTAAAAAATACTCTCTCTCTCTCAAAATATATTATTAATAATATTCATATATTATCACTAAAAAGTTATATTTTTAGAGATATCTCCAAACATTCACCTTATTTTACAAATATGGCACAATAGAAAAGTTTGAGAACCATTCGTTGCGGCGGGGGTGGCGCCAGAGGGTCGGCCGGCAAGATTTTTCTCGCCAGGTATCTGCATTTAAAAAATCAGTTCACATAGTTGTGACACTGACTGATTTTTTGTTAAATATCCTTGTCCGCAAATGTTGAAAAACAATTATTCTTATGTAGGTAGTTTAGTTTTGATGGCCCCGTTGATTCAGTTCTAGAAATACTACTAAGTAGTTGGTACTAGAATCTGAATTAATCGTGCGTATTATGGTATTACAAGTCATAATATTCATACATACATAGGTATACAGTAAATCCTATAAAATGAAAGAAGGTAGTTTTAGTTTTCATTGTTTTATTAAAGATGAATATTGAATACATATTGCAATGAGTAGTTTCACGAATTATTATATTTTAACATACTTAATCCCAAAGGCCTTAGGGTTCAAATTTGATTCTAATCGAATATCACTAAGAGTAGTACATAGGTAGTTTACGTTCAGTTAAGAATTCGTTGTTTTATTCCTTTGTTTAGCTTCAGTGCTATCATTTTTAGTGGTACCTATTGGATTCCAGAACACCAGTTTTTTTATCGATAATAAGCAGTTTATATATTATATTATTTTTCCTATAATATATCGCTACCATGAATTCCTACGTAAATTATTATTCATCCATCTCTCTCGCACAAATTCGATACTACCTACATGGATTGCGATCGGGGCAAGTGACGATGCGGTAAGTCCCGGAAATTTAAACACATACCTTTTGTTTTTACAAGATTGAGTACGCACGGTTTGATACCAGTCTATAGAATTAGGACCTAATAAGTAGGTATATGTGTAGAATCAAAGATGGTAATACATGTATTCTTCAAGATGGCGGCGGCAGTTCTTTGAAGCCACCAACCGTCAAATGGTGTGAACGAAAACGATATCTCATATTAACCTATTCAATATGCCAAGTTTCAGGACTGTTTTCAACATTGAGATTGAATATTTCCCAATTTGATTACTTATATTTATTTATCTACGAGTAAACCTAAGACGTTGAATTAAAATTAAACTCAATTCCGAGCCAACTGATAGACACATTTCAGATTTTATTAACTACCGCCTTATTCTTAGCGGAAGCCTTCTCGCTGTTAGGTTTTGTTCTATTTGAAAGCCTGAATGTTTTACAAAGCAGCGTAACCTTAGCTCCTCCAGAAACGTTTTCATCCAGAGTTTTTGTCGTGTTGGTCAGGAGATATTTGTTAGTGAAATGATTGGTTTTCATGTTAGTAACAAGTTTAGAGGGTAGCACGCCTTGTTTGTCGAGGTAGGTTTGCTTGGAGGCGTCGGGTGTAGGCGCAGGCGAGACGCCGGGCGCGCCGCGCGGATTCCACACCACGTCCACGCGAATCACCTGCACTGTCTCGGGGCTCTGAGCTCTCGATATTGTAAGACATTTGCGCTTCCCTGAGTTATGATACTCCACTTTTGTGTCCTCTAATGCAAAATCAGGTGGTTCTTGTTTTATTTCCGTAATTTCCTTGCCTGTGTATTTAGTACTATCTAGATTATCATTGATTTGACTGCATTTTTTAATATCGGTCGAATATTTAGTCTTCATTTGAACTGATTTATTTTGCCTGATATTGTAATTTTGTGAGAGGAGTATAATGCTTGACTTCTCAGATGAAGGTACACGATCAGAATTTAGTATGTACTTGACGTAGTCGTCGAAATAACAGCAAGTGAGTTGTGACGAACAGTCTTCGATGTACTCTTCTTTTTCTTCGACGACTTGTTTCACAAACATTCGATGTTTTTGGCCGTCACTGATTGCTTTGTATTTGAAACATGTTTTTGGTCGTTTTGTTTCATTCATATCGCCATCAAATTTTATGTTTTGTACTGAGAGAAATAAATCTTCTTCGGGTTGCGTGTTAATGTTATCAACCGTACTCTCTGCGGTGTCGGCGCCAGGGTTGCAGTAAAATCTGCAACCATAATGTTATCTATAAAGTAAAGCTGTCACACAGTAAAAGGTAGTACTAAGCTAGGTCAATTTCTTAACTGTATATTTGGTTAAACCCTTATAATAAGCTTTCATTGCACGCTGAGCGGACTTATCAATAGCTCCGTTTCATGTTCATGGCTGGCGAAGTGTTAGTATTCAGTTTACGACTGCGAGTCTCACCAGCTGTGGAAGTTAAACGTAGCCATTGATGAGTGCACTCCGCTGGCGGTGAAATATGGGCATAAAATAACGAGTTGTTACCTGTCGAATGGTTCATTCCAGCGCGGGTCTTCGTCGTGTGCGGGGTTAACCAAGCGCTTCTGGCAGAACCTCCGCGGCCGGTCAGGCCCCGCGGCAGACTTTCTTCCTAGGCTAGCTCTAGGCTTTGATCTTTCATGAAGACGAAGCTTAGCGCACTTCATAGCTATCAGTCTGTAATCGACAACATTCATAGGTTAAAGCTTACTTACTACAGAACATATATGTTGCACGAGAATGCACCCGCACGTTATGATAATAGAGCCGAGTTTAAGTACGTAAAAGTTATCTATCGCAGATAACCATTTGACTGTAACACTTGTTTAAATGCAAAGAAATAACTATCTATAATTATAGTGTAACAGTACCTATATACTTGTCTATAGGTTTTACAAAGTGCAAGTGTAGACTCCCAACTATGCATACATTTTATGATTGAATCTTATAGCCATATTTCTACGATTAAACTTTAAATAGAAGGCCAAGGTACGGGACTATTTGAATTAATTAGCGTATCGTGATTTGATTCCATTATTTTGAATTTGCTAAGCCAAGCACTGTTTCGCCGAGTCGCGAATTCACGATAACCATCTTAGCACGTGGTGTATTTTAAATGACAACTCAGTAGCTTAATCGTGCTCTTGTGTAAAAATTTAAAAATATGGCGTGGTCTTTGTATTAGGAGTTGAACTTATAAACAAATCCGAGGTCCCGATAAGCAGTGTGAAACACGTTGCAATGCTTTAAGCAAAAAGCATTGTTTAAAATCTATTCATTTTAAAAGCAATTATACTTAAAAATGGTCTTGAATAGCCATCCTCCTCATATTCGTACGTTTACGCCAGATTAGAAGAGGACGGGAGATTATGAGATTTTTTTTAGAAAGTATTGATAAAGGAACTACAATGCCGGCAGGATGGTGTATTTGAACTGGCAACGTAGCGGTCCACATGGTCTTGGGAAGAGCTTCGCCAACGATGCAAAAAACGAAGTGCAATGGTACAAATAGTTTTGATTGTTGATCGTTCCTTGAAGCTTAATGCCCATATATTTTTTCTTCTTTTTTATTATTATGCGGGCACTGTTTTTCATTGTGAAGAAGTACTTCCCGAAGTAATAAGAATTTTGCTCCACCGTCTTAATAGTATTATAATGAGGAAGATACGTAAGTAAGTTCCTGTTCCATTTTATTACATTATATAGTCTTTGTTAAGTACCTAAGTAAAACGGTGTACTGCCATTTGGCAAATTATGTTTCCCAAATATGACTTTCCAAATAACTTATCGCAATAGTCTCATTTCCCAAACAAATCTTTAGCAAAGTTTCATTTCTCATTTTATTCATTTGGTCAAATTATTATTTTGCAAAGTTTCACTTCGTCAAGATTTTATTAAGCAAATGCTTATTAAGCAAATGTTTCTTTTTGTCATAAGTTAAAATCCAAAAAAAAAATTCCCAAATTTGATACTTCGCAAGCTCTACTTATAGCAAAAGCCTGGCAAATGATAATATTATTTTAAAAATCGTAGGTCTATACAGGAATTTCGTACTTTTTTGCACAACCCTTGGCTTGAACTTGCCTGGAACAAAAAACGTATTTCATGAATAATTGGTATCATAATGAATGAAGTAAGAAAATAAAATCCATCATAATGATCACTATTCATATTTTTTATTGGTACACATAGCCACGGATAAAACAACTATATTTTTATTTTCATTTTCATAAAAAAACTATCCCAGAGCCACCGTTAGGTACGACGACGAGCGAAGCGAGGAGGAGTGTTAGGTGAAACTGCGACCATACAGCGCACGAGCCGAGCGAGCGAAGCGAGCGTGCCGCGGCAGCGGCCGGCGAGTGCCAGAACCGACTGTTTTGTTATTCCCTCGGCGTTGCGTTCCCTCCTCAGTTTCAATAGTATGGAAACTATGGACTAATGTTGTAAGTACTTTACCCATGTTGTACAAATAAACAATTTTGATTTGATTTTGATTTGATTTGATTTGGAAAAGTCAATTTTCCATGTACACTTTCGATGTTGGTCCCATACTGAAAGTTCATCGTAATCGTTGGTAGACTCGGTCGGTAGCGGGAAGGAACGACTTCCCTTTCAAACCCCGTGTGAGCTTTTATTAAAAAAAAAAACATAAACATAAGATTTCATAAGATTCAATTGGAATATGATCTTTCGGCGAAATGACTTTATGCGAAAAATTGGTTGCGATGTAATATTGTATATGCGGTATTAATCGTATGCCATACAATATTTTGGGATCAGTATGTTACGCCAAACGATGCATTTGCCAAAAAATATTTTGGGAAAATAAAAACGGCCAAGTGATTCTTTGCTAAACAATCGCTTGCCAACAAAAAGGCTTGCTAACTGTAAAATTGCGATAAGTTGTTTTGACAATTGAATTTTTGCCAAATGAAAATTTGGGAAAAATAGTTTGCGATGTGATACTTTGGGAAAAATTATTTGCCAAACATTAGTAAACCAAGTAAAACATTGTGTAAGCACACTTTATTATAATGAATACAATACGAAATAGGCAAAGTTAGCGCTTATAATTTAGTTTTATAATTAATAACTAGTAACTGATTCATAGATCATTACATTACTCATTACTTATGTACCTTACTGTGTGCCTTTTTAAAGTAAATTTAATTTAATAAACTGTAGGTACCATATTATTTATTAATTGTTCTTATTACTGCCTCAGTTCACAGAACCCTAATTACCCCGGTTGACACAATCAAACGCCGCCCTAGCGGTAGGTAGGTGATTCGCATTCGTGTGGTGCTGTTTTTAAATCAGGCTGAAATATCACCTCGTCACGCGAACATTATGTCTTCATCTATTGCGTGAATATTTTCCATCTTTTACGCCGGAATGTATCAAGTTCAAACGGTCGCGCTATACAATACCCGCACACATCTCCAAAATAATAGGCACAGCTGCTAGACGAATGCTAGAGACACACAGAGACGCATCGGTGCATCGCACACGGGCATCTCAGGGACAAAAAATGCATTATTATTATCCCGGAACGAGTACACAAGTCTCCTTTCCCTAAAATATACCTTACTACCTACATATCAAAGGTTACG
>JALPQI010003950.1:0-2500 GCA_025490895.1 Thaumatotibia leucotreta
GTGGCACCATGATTAGTTTTAGCATTTTTAATATTGTTTTTTCTGGTTATACTGTGTGCAGTTATGGCAGTTGGTTTTGGTTTTGTCCTTCTTATTAGGACAACTATTGTATTCGTGGCTATTGGAGGAACAGTGAGAACAGATATGGTTAGGGTTTGAGCAATTTTTGCTGGTATGCCCAAATTGCAGGCATTTAAAACATTGGAGGAGAGGGGTGAAGCTGTCTAAGTGGACTTTCTGGAAGTCCACGTTGACTTTACCCAGTTTAATAAGATCTCTCCAGACTTGGGGAGAGGTCATTAAAACGGCATTGTATAAGTGCTCCTTACGATTTTTCCGCTTGAAGCGGTACGTCAGTTCATCAGTCTGTATGTCCGTGAGGCATTCATTTTGATTTTTAAGGACGTCTACTAGTTCTTCCGGGGGCACGTCAGTAGGGATACCCTTGAGGATGACCATGGGACGTAATTTCTTGGAGATCTCTGCAGTTACGTCGCCATTTGCCTGGTTGGTCTTGTCCAAGGCTTTTTTACATTGGGTAGCGTCCTCAAACTCCACACGGACTTTTTTGTTAGATACAAATTGTATTCTACCAGGGGCGAAGTTAGTGTCGCGGAAGGAGGTCTTCTCCTTCCAGGCCTTAAGAGTCTCCGCCGAGCTGGCCACATCTTTCTTGGGGACCAGTATAATAGCTGGCTTAGATATCGGCATTGAAGCCGTTTGGGGTATTTGTGGTTTTTTAAGTGCAGCCGCATACGACACTGAGGTCCGCTGGGCCGACAGAACGCTTTGTTTGAGTTTAGTCATCTCCTCCTTTACAGTGTCTTTGATGACATGTGTAATGGCGGATATGGTTGCCTGGTTCATTGTGGCGCTAGCGTTGGATTTAACTGCCGTTTTTGTGGTCGTCAGGATGGTCTGTATCTCGTGGACTAATTCGAGAATGGCACTCTTATTGACTTTTGTGAGACTGCGTCCCTCGGTGAGCTTAACTTTGATGGCATCCGTTTTTTGAAAAATCAATTGCCTGAACTCTTGTTCCGGATCTGTGGCGTCGAGAAACACCGAGGAATCGCCATCATGTGCATCGTCATTGTCATCATTGCTCGGCGTGACTTCCAGACTGAACTGGAGCCGGTCCATGGACGTACTTTGCGAGCTTAGGGAGCCGTCAGGTCTCTGAAGGTCCTGGGACTCGCCGATGCGAGGAAGAACTTCAAATTGGTTAACACCATTGGGCTGCGTGGCAGCATTATGTGGGTTTACGGGAGTCATTTTAGGTCAGAAATGTACAAATATAAAGAAAATTGAAAAATTGATATCAGGTTAACTATTGCTCGGAAAATTGTAAGTAAGGACTTAAAAAGTAGGTCTTGATAAGGACTTTATATGTGCCGAATTACAGATTTTTAAGTCTGTAAATAACGGAGATGCGAATTTATTTCTGAGTACTTTTAAATTTTTTGAAAATGTGAGTTTACGGGAAGAAAAAGCAATTTGTAAGCAAACAGTGTTAACAAAAGATGAAGATATTGATAGGGGCTATTGATTAAACAAATAAAATCTGAAATCGACCGTTTGGGAGTAAAGATATTGTTACTCAAAGTGCGTTGCTCGGACACTTTTTGCAGGCGCCTAAAAATTTGGGGATGTTTGGAAATATTTGTATGAAAAGTGTTTGTAAATTCAAAATTTTAAGGCAGGGTAATTTAATATGAACAAAAGTCTACTTAAATGTGAAAACAGATCTGAAATATCTACAAAGACAACGAAATGGCAGAGGTTTGAAAAAGTAGATGTGCAAAAAGTACTAAAAAATTATTATCTCGAAAACTATTGAAGCCTGGCAAATGAAAATAACACCAAAAAAGGGGGGCAATGAATTTCTAAATATTGTGTAAAAATCAGATTTTTCGGAACAGGTTCGCTGAACAAAGTTTTCGAAAAACCTAAAATTCAGTAAAAACGACGAGGGAGGTGACTTTCTGAAATAACTAGGAAACTATTGGAGATACGTGGATGACTCTAATAACAAAAAAGGTTGCAAAAAATTTAATCTAACAGAGACACTAAGAAAAATAAAAGTCGACCGAGTGGAACCGGAGTTATTTGTGAAAATGTGTATTGCTATTTTTTTCCATGAGGGTACGACTTTTTTCAGGGAGAATGCGAATTTGAAATAGAAGTCTTGTGTGTAGAATTTTTATGAATACAGGGTAATTTAGGACTATTTGGGATGTATTTAAAACAGAAGAAAAATTAGAGAAATGTTGAAAATTGAGGGAGTTATGAATTTTTGAAATTTGACTAAGTTGAGATTATGAAAAAATGGAATAACTTTTTAACCAGAAGGGTCTGAGGGGTAATAGGGGTCTCTAAAAGTCGGGGCAAAAATGCTTTACAAAGGTGCAAAAATGGGTCAGTTTAGTATGTTTAGAAGTTGGTTCGGTTAGGTTCGGTTAGGTTAGGTTAGGTTAGGTTAGGTTAGGTTAGGTTAGGT